>JAQISU010000015.1:8592500-8872500 GCA_029339505.1 Unio delphinus
GGTTAACTAATTCGTGTGCGCGAATGCACAATATATATGAATGTATTAGTATTTAACCGTGTCATATGTATCACACGGTTTGGTTGTTTAAATGTTAGCTGAACGTGGGGTCCGGTGGTGAACGTGGGGTCTGTGATTGCCCGTGGGGTTTGTTTATGCTGCCCGTGTGTGGTGCCATGTTGTGGTGACCGTGTGTGTGGTCCGTACGTGACAGTGTGTGAGGCCTGTCTATGCTGCTCGTGTTGTAGTGCCGTGTTGTTGTGTCTATGCTGCCCGTGAGGGGTGCCTTGTATGATACCTGGCGTATGCTGCGTTTGCGTATATATATATATATATATATATATATATATATATATATATATATATATATATATATATATATATATATATATATATATATAATAATTGGTGACGATGGTTCGGAAAGTGTACTGGTGTTCTCAAATCGACGGACCAAGGCGTCGCGACCATCGTGTCTGTGTTGAATGTAATTGCTCTCGAGGGAACCTTCAAACAGACAGGTGGGGTTGAACTATGCGTGGCGACTCCGCCACCATTGACTAGAGAGATTGAAATCGGATATACATCATAGACGTCAAATGGATGCCATGATAGTTGTAAAATACGTGTTCGATATTTTTTATATTACCATCTGAACAAATATTTCATATTAATGTATCAGTTTCGTTATATGAACAATTAACTCATATTTTCCCTTTTTCATGGTAGTTGCCTGATATGAACGTTAAATTCATAATTTTATACATCTCAGTCTCGTTATTTGAATGATAAATTCATAAAATCATAATTTTATATTTACATCGCAGTTTCGTTACATGAACGATAAAGTCATTACATTCATGCCTTTACATTGGTAAGTCGTTATATGAACAATATAACCAACATTACTGGCATTTACACCTGTTTCATTATACGAGCAATATATATATATATATATATATATATATATATATATATATATATATATATATATATATATATATATATATATTTGAAAATTCATACATCTACTTATATTTGTTGATCGCGTGATAAGACGTTATTCACGGCAGTTTCGAATCCCTTTCGTCGAAATCATGTTTTGCGTTTTTGTCATTGAACTACTTTGTATTGATAGTTCCATGTTATGAACATTATAGGTTACCATTATCTATTATTAATAATGGTGTCAGGATTGACTATATTTATTTTGCGTTATAAATTAACATCTTATTAACGCAGCTGCATTTAATGTTCTCACTAATCCATTCCCAACCCGGCTTCATCCTGTGACAAATGGTGTCAGAAGTGGGATTGTAATTGGATTAAGCGAAGAATGGACTTTAGTTTTCATAGGCCTTGACTGCGGTAATAGTTTTCAGATATATGTTTCAGATCAGGATTTTCCTGACAAGAGATAGCTAAGGCGGGAGCAGCAGAGGGGGCGAATCCGACAACCTTTTATAGGCGTCTGTTTTGCAAACTGAGACTTCCTCGAAAAGTGAATCCGACAGGCGTCGATTCGGCAAACTGAGGCATCCTCGAAATCGTAAAAAAGCGAAATAATGCTTGCTCAAAGACGCTATTGTCGTTGTCGCCGCCCCCTCTGCTGATATGGGTTAACAATTTTTTAACGATGAAAATCTTTAGGACTTTACAAACAGACTAATTTGTAAAACCTCACTTTGTAAATCAATTAGATTATTAGACTGGTCAGTGAGTCTGAAATTAATTCTCGTTAGAGAATTATTATTACATCGCATATAAACTGGATTAGTTGGGTCCTCAACGATTAGAAATCCGGGTATAGCTGTTGGTGCAAAAGAGCATAAAATATATCCCTGCTGAGCATGATTTGATTGCTCGAGATTTATTTGATAGATGCCTTCGATAACATCACATACTAAATTCAATGCTATCACTGAGGTTATATTCACGTTGAACGGAGCGATATGCCTGCAGCCTCCGTCTATGTCATTGTTATATTTAAGAATTGTTGATGTTGGTGGTTGCAATTACTTCCACGCGGCGAGTATTAGGGGGAAGTACTCATCGAGTAGATCATTGGTTGATTTTTTTAGTTCTGGAACATTATACTCAGGAAACTTGAAATCGGGTAAATCGACCTCTGTTATATTGTAACCAGATAGGAGTTTTTCTTTATCTCCGCTCTTATCATTAATTATTACTTGAATTATTCGTTTGTTCATATATTCCATATCGGATATAAGCTGATTTAATATCCTAATGTGCTTTATGATCTCATCACGTGGTTTTGTTATATCAGAGAGATGCTCTTGGAAGCTCCGTCGTAGTTGCTTTAGTTGTGTTTTATGTAATTGATTAATCTTGCTAAAATAATCAATAATGTTAGTTAACGTAAATGTAATTGTAACGGTTGAATCAGGAGTTTTCTTAAAACCAAAATACCATTACATGGTATTATTATGGATAAATGTAAATCTATCGAATAAGTTTGCATTTTTTATATCATGTAAATACTCTCGATATGATGGGTTGATTTCATGATATGATTGTACATCCGTGACATAATAAGATTTTTGTGGTTCGGGTAATTGATAAGCTGTCCGAGGTGGGATTTCAAACCACCCCAGTATTGTTCTTATATAACTATGATAGATATCTACGACATAACTAGGTGACTTTATCTCGATTGCTGATGATAACGTCGGCTCGTGGACCATTATAGCGATTTTCGATTCTGCTCCAGTAATGGATTTTATTCTACGCTGGAATTCGGCATTGATTTGTTTGATTTCGTATGACCCAAATGGTATCAAAGCAACGTTCCAGTCTGGAGTTCCATCGGGTTTATTCTTATTTGCAAATCCAAGGAATTATTCGGTTGTTGACAGCCAAATGCTACCGAGGTTTGTGTTCTCTACTAATTGTTGAAGTAGTTCTTGCGATGTTGTCATTGTTATTAAATTAATGTTGTATTTCTAATTTTGACATCGTGGAATCATAAATACTTAACATCGGTGAGAACTCACTATCTGGTATAAGTGTATCATCGAGCAACGACGATGTCATCGAGGATACAACATTAAATTTAATTATGCAATCTTGTAGTTTGCGTTGGCTACATGATGATATTTCTTTTGTTATTATCGAAATAATTCCAGTGATTGTTGTAGCAGCGGATATACAAAGTGGAACAGCTATCGGAGCAATCATTGTCACCGAAGATAGTATTATACCAGCTCCGGCGATTACACCGCTCACCGAGTACACGGTAACATCAACTGCGGTGATTCTTCGTCGGTATTCTTTTTATTTTTGTTTGATGACGACATTTTATTTCTAAATCAGTTTACGATTTCAATTTAGTTATTTACTTAAATCCGCTATGAATTCCACATACCATGATACCAAAACCCTAACCAAATTTTTATCAGTGGATACTATCGTGAACTGTTCAGTTGTATTTTTGTCGATGATCGTTGATATCATATTGTTGACCCTAGATGAACTCGACGATGATAAAATAAATTGAGTTGTCGTCACTAGTGTTAATCGATAAATACCTTTGACGGTTGCAGGGATATCTAATTTGTTGTTTGTAGGTGTCCACGCAAATGATCCGTATTGAATCGTGTATACTACGTTGTTGTTTTTCGCAGGAGGGATTTTTGTTTTTTCAACGATTTCTATCATCCTCGTTGCATCCTCTTTGATTGCCTCGATGGTGTTTTTCATTTCTTCGATGGATTTGTTAATATCAGGAAGTTTTATGTCGAGTTTATCCAACGTGGTTGCAAAAAAATTCTCAATGATATTTTTACGAAATGATGTAAACCTTTCAACTTGATCTGCATAGTGGCAGTGAAGTGTGGCTAGTTCCAACATAGAATCTTTTATCGTTGTGTGCTTCGGATGTGGTCACCGGTGGATTGCCAAGGAAATCTAATAACGGTTTGTCAATATTTTTAATTCTATCAACAATAGTTGAAATGAGTATACACGGTTTGAGTTTACCCTGATCGGAAAACAACGTGATAGTGTCTTCGGGTACGCCGCTTTGTTTAACTAAAATATCAACCAGGGAAACATTACTAGATTTCAATTTACCCTGACGATCTTGAAATACAACTATTTCATTGGGATCAACACTTGCTAAGTTCAACGTCTCAGCTATTTCATCTTCGATTAATTTTTTTATATCATCGGTTGCATATGTTTCTGTGGTTGGTTTCTTCGACGGTAATAGAGGTCGTTCCAAAATATCAATCATGTTTTTCTATATAATCCCTCTAAAATCTTTTCGTTGAAGACTTCGTCGTTACCAGCGACTGCTAGTGTATTCATTTACGACAACACGTGGTGGTTTTCCAGATGTTGAAATAGCATTGAGTACATTTAATACTTCGCTGCCACATATTGGTGGATCATTCATTTGTTGTGTTGGTAGCGTGGAATACCAACTAGGGGTGTTTAAGCGGTTTATATAACGCATAAATTCCTTCGGAGGTTCTAATCCATATGAATCGAAATAAACAATTGCACGTGGAGCAATCGCATATGCAATCCAGTGGGTTTCGGGTCCGGTGCTGTTATCGAGATTATTAATACCAGTTTCGGCATTATTTGGTTGTGCCGGTAACTGATCTTTCATAAAGACGCCTCTGAAGATTTTTAGCGGTATCGAGTAAATCAAAATTGGACATTGGAGTCAAAAACTCTACAACCAAAGGTTCCTCAATCGAAGGTTTGGAAATCGAAGACTTCTGAGTTAGTAAACCGTTCCTGGGATTCTCAGACCCTTTCCGCTGTACCATGAATACGGGGTTCCTGGTAGTCTTCGACCCTTTCCCTTGTTTTTATATCCCTTCCCATTTGCTTTCTTTAATGCATTCCTTCCGCAGAACCAACGGCTTCTAACGCTGCCACTTTAGCCATCGCTGGGGCCGCTTCCGCAATCAAAGCCGGAATCCCAGCTAACAACGGAAATATACAGCCGGTTTTTATCATATTTTTGATCGCAGCTGCAGAGAGAGTGATCTGAACGCCTTTTTTATCTTTGAAAGCATCATTGAAGTGTTTTACTGGACGAGTTGTCAGCGACAATTTATTTACCCCGCCAGTCATCTGATTGGGTTTCAGCGTTATTGTGGTTCCGCATTTTCAGCTGATTCCGATTGCAATTTCTTGAGTTGACCGGGAGTTAACACAACACTAATATGACTGTATGACATTTTATTAATAACAGATTGATCTAATTGTTACATATTTTCCAATGGCGCATCTATTGCTATCATTCGTCAGCCAACACCTTCGAGTAGCATTAATTTGAGAATGACAGCAACCGCACTGTAATTAACACCGCCAGGGTTTACACGAGCTCTAAAGTGTATATCAACGGCAGATTGCCTTGTTAAATCAAGATGTTCCAAAGAAAAGTAATAGATCGGATATATATTTTTAAAATCATGCTGTGATATTTGCAGACCAGTATCAGCATTTTTATCGCGTGCCATATATGTCAACAACCTGTGATACACGCGTGCAATATGATTGTTGTTGTAATCAAGTTGTATATCCTCGGATGGTTCCTGTTAGCCATTTATTCTCAGCGAGTCTTCACTAACGCCTAATTTATCAAATATCATATGGCTACGTGTTTGATTGTCTAATCGCGTTCTATCCTGTAGCTCAATAAATAGATGACGCGGACTTGAAATGCCTTGTCGAGCTGCCAGGTGCCATGTAAATGTACCAGTAATATCAGAATCTATAATATCTGTGGACATCAATAACCAGATTATCAGTGATTTTCCTCCTTGGTCCATAAATGATAGTAATCGCTCCTCTGTGGTGATTGATGGAGTCAACACTGGCATCCATAGCGATAGTTTTGATAAAATAACTTTACCGGCAGCAAGACCGGTGTCATCACCACGCCAGATTGCATCATTATTAATACCCTTTCGCACTAGTACTACCGTATGCTTTGCTCCATAGATAACCTTTCGGACATTTCTGCAGAATCCAAATATATGATGTAGTGGAATCGCGCATGAGAATTTTCGAAGTTCTCCTTGCAGCATTGCTTTGCGCGTTGCATATCCTAAGTTGCAATCGGGGTTAGCGCTTACGACAATATCAAACGCAGCAGCTGGTCTTGCTCTGTGTTCATAGGTATCAAGTTTTGGATCAGATGTAGTATCTTATGGTGTCCGTATTTTAATATACGGGGAGTGATTATGGTGATCAGTAATATCCTTAGCAAACATCATAGATGGACCTGCCGATCTTGTATAATCGTCAGAATATCTTTCTAACCCTATTATTGTTGTGGCAACATCAACATCATTCTCAATGGTTTCAATTTCGCTTCCATCGTTGAGATATCTAGCGCTAGTAAATAACGCCATGATTCCATTATTGACAAAACCCACTCGAACAAGTGAGTTATTTGCGTATGGTGCATTAGCTACAACATCTGTTACAAGTTCTCCTACTTCGATAAACGCTTCACACGGTAGATAATATTTACTGGTAACATGAACCTTAAGTTCAATTCTGGATCGAAGATTTGGTTGTAATGCATGATAGGCATAACATTTATAATCGCGTACAGAATCATCCTTGCGCACTGGGGCGTCCATATCAAACGCTGGATCAGGTGACCGTTTGAACATTTTATTATAATGCTCGTTGGTGTAAATCATCGTCGTCGTCGTGGTTTTTTTAAGCCGCTTCCCGATATCATATTTGCGGTTATATTATCCTGGTCACTTGCTGTTAACGAAGTCGCCAGTGACGCTAGTTTTTGATCCACTGCGTTATTTATTATTTTACTAACGCTCGCGGTCATCTCAGCTGTAGATGGCAGTGGTCCCGGTTTCCTTCGCCGCCGAACTAGCGCTGTTAGTTTATCCTTCGCAGCTGCAAACGCCTTCCCAGCAACATCTCCAACAGCGCTAATACCCTTATCACGAATAACATCAATGGCTTTCATCGATAAATGTTTTGCCAACGGTGCCACTTTTAGAACCATTCTTGCAAATAACCCAGCAATTGTATCGCCGAGAAAATAACTATAGTACGCTCTATAAACTGGAAATCGTGAGTATACTACATAGACGCTGGTTGGTTTGTCATGATTGTGGTGTTTGATCATTCTTATTTAAATGATATTTATCTAATGAAAAATCCAAGGATTTTCAGTCACGGTGAATAATCACTTTGATAACCACCATGGTTATTACCTTGGATGTGAAAATCCTTAGGATTTTTCACTAACTCGTCAATGAAATCTCGATATGTTTTGATATTCATGATGCCACCTTGAGCAGCAGAGAGGGTGAACAGATCAACTTTTCAAGGTGTTGATTTAGCAAACTGAGGCTTCCTCGAAATTGCTTAATAGGCGTCAATTTAGCAAACTGAGGCTTCCTTGAAAATACTTAATTAAATTTTTCAGTAAAACAATAAAATTAAAAAAAAACGACGTCATTTTTTTTTGTCACCATCTCCTCGCTGCATAGATTTTTCACGATGGAGTGAGAACGTGGAATGCGTCTGATTTGGTCTGAGGCTTCCCAAGGATAAAAATAAAGACGCCATTGTCGTTGGCGTTCACCCTCTCTGCTGCTATACGCTAACTAAATATTTGATCAAGTCCGACACGATATCTCGTCCGAGGGTCTGATAAATTTATCGTCACAAATCCGTGTGGGATTGACTGAGCGCGGCTAAAGAAATTTCTAAATTGATTATGATCCATATCACCGCAGCACCAAGTTTGCCAAATATTTCTAAGAGTATGTGTATCAACTCCGTTAAACACGCATAGCATATTGCAGTTATCTCTGATCACTTTTGGTATTTGAGTGTAACGTTGAGTGACATATATCACGTCGGAGATTTTATGTCTGCCTCTGGAAAATATCCTAGCAGGATTCTTTTGATTATCTAACATGATATCATCATATACGACTAAACTGTTAATACTTCCGTCGATGGAGTCAATGTTAGGTGCCTCTTCGATATCGGTTATAAACTCAATAACATCATCGCCGTTAATTTCACGCGCGGTTTCGTTAAAATCTTTTAACACTTCATGGCATCGTTGATCGTCTACACTCGGAGCAATTAAATACATCCTATCCCACATCATCCATCTCGTCATCAAATTAAGTAGCAATTGTGTTTTACCACTTCCAGATGGTCCGATTATAATCGCGCGAATAGAATTTGGTAACATTGCATGGTGTTTAATAGGTTCCCGTCGTCTCGTAGCTGAATAATCAATTACGTTCATGCTGTTATATATAAATTATGGATCTATATTGCGTTAAATGTAAGACGCGTACTGGCACAAATGACTTGACGACGATTACAACGAAAAATAATCGATCAGCTCTTTTTGGTAAATGCGTACAATGTAGTACAAAGAAATTTAGATTTGTTTCCACGAAGCCTTTAAAAAAAAACGAGGAGGTGATATTGCAGCCAAGTTAGTGAAACTCCCAGGAACACCGTGGGCAAAATACTCAGGAGAAAAGCACCTTCCAGGGTTTAGTTATTGTGGACCGGGAACACGATTAGATATCAGACTCGATGACAAAAAACAACCCAAACCCGGTGAATATCCAATAAACGCTATTGATAAGGTGTGTCATGTTCATGATGTTGCTTATAAAAGCAGCAATCTTCAACATAGACATCTCGCGGATGTGAAATTAATTCATGCGTTGAATGCTATTCCTGATAAATCATTCAAAGAAAAATTGGCTTCGTGGTTGATAAAATCCGATATGAAAGGCAAATTGATGTTAGGTGCTGGTAATTAAAAATATGAAATCTATTTATTATTCTCCGAGAGGATACTGGAGAGGCAAGGCAGCAATCAGTAAACTCATTAGCGCATCAAAGGTGAAAAAACCACTGCGGATAATTGGTTATCTAAACAGGCTATATGGCAAATTTATCTACCACCGCCTAAACGAATTAACTACTCGCATTTTGATGTTACAGGACCCAATGAAGTTCATCAAGCTGATATACTATTTTTACCACATGACAACGGTTACAAATACGCGTTAACGTTAGTTGATGTTGCGAGTCGATACAAACAAGCAGAACCGCTGAAGACAAAATCATCACCTGAAGTAGCTTCTGCATTTGAAAGGATTTATCGACGAGGCCCACTACGCTGGCCAAATCTGTTACAAGTTGATCCTGGCAAGGAATTTCAAGGCGTTGTTTTATCAGCGATGAAACATCACAATGTCACCATTAGACGGGGGCATACTGCACTACACCGCGATCAGGCAATTGTTGAACGATTTAATCGGACTCTTGCAGAGCGGTTATTTGGATATCAATACGCAAAAGAATTCATCCAAGAAAAAAGATCTCGTGAATGGGTCAAAAGGTTACCAGGAGTAGTTGCAGCGCTAAATAACGAGATTACTCGAACAATTAACATGAAACCTGTCAATGACATTAAGAAAGCGTCCATGCCAAAAATGGAAATCCAAGGGATTTCACAAAAAGATTTCAAAGAATCAATTCTTGGTATTAATGTCACTGTTAGGTATTTATACGAACCAGGAGATCTTGAAGGTGGTAAAAAAAGAGCTACATATACTATTTGGAGCGTCACGACGCATAAGATATCCGGTATAACACGATCTACGGGTAGACCAGCAATCTATAGACTGGATTCAACTGCTCCTCAGCGAGGATTTACTCGACAACAGCTACAAGTGATCCCCGTGGATACTCAATTACCACCGCGTGGTCTTAACTAGCACCCCGGCGTCTGTTACACTCAAGACATGTCAGCATAACGTTTTCGTTGGTATGACCAATGCTGTTATTTTTTCTATCTACGGTAAATTGGCGAGGATCTTTATCCGACCAACTCCAACTCATTATACAATTGCAACTCACGCAGTGATTATTCTGTTGTTGCTTCAGCTTAATTATTAATTCAGCATCAATGTCAAATTCTCGTTTATTTTTTTTATCCTGTTGTTTATAACCATAGAGTTTTTTTCTGATTATATCCTTGACGTTGTCATCGCTGACAATATCACCGATTCCATTGTCCATAGGATTTTCAAGGACAATTCTTCGAAGTTGATTTTTTCTCCGTGCTCGAGACACTGCAAGATAAACTAAATTCGACGACTCAATGCGATTATCTACTATCCAAATAATTGTGTCTGTGATAGTTAATCCCTGTGAAGAGTGTATTGTTGCTGCGTATCCTAGCGTCCACCGGGATTTATTAGCACACAATGCATCTTTAACGACGTTGATATCAACCAGCACAATATCATTTAACACTAAATTCTGCTTTTCACGCTGTCCTGGAATATTAACTTCAATAATCTGTTTTCGTGTATCCGAAGGCCTATAACACAACGGTACTGGAAGTGTTGCAAATTTTTCTTTATGCGTTTCAAATAACTTCATCTGAAGTGTGTCTCTGACTATTTTTCTACTTGCAATTATCAAATCGTTTGGTCTCCACGTTTCCCAAAAATCATTCATTGGAGTTTCTGAAATTATTTCACGCGCTATTTCACATTGGATTTTATCCGGTTGTAATCTAATTAGCGTTTTGAATTCTCGTAATTGTTTATCAAGTGATCTATGGTCGGTATTAATTTCTTCATAATAATCTACAAAACCCTTTTGCAATTCATGTGGAGATCCACCAACAAATGGCGGTGGTTGACCGTGATCCCCGTACATGACGACCTTTGTGTTTTTGTTTAACAACCATTCAAGAAATGTCTGTAATACTCTCAACGATACAGTGTATATTTCATCCCAGATTATGATTTCAGGAATGAATTTATCGCCCATTCGATCAGGAGTCCATGTCTCGCCTTTCCATCGAAAGAAGCTGTGATAACTACAGGCTTTTACTCCCCGCGCTCTCATCTCTCTGGCGAGTCTGTGAGTTGGTGTTAACACAATCATGGTTGACCGACGAAATAATTCAATTGCACGAGTTGTCTTTCCTGACCCACCACAACCGTTTAAATAAACTGTCTTGTATCTGCATACGGGATCAGATACGGGTGGTGCATTAGAAAATTCTGATTGAATTTCAATACGGTTACAACAAAGATATTTATCATCCATGGCAACGTCTGCGGATTCACAATACTCATGTAGTGTTTCCTTTTTAAATCGCCAACGCCCCCAATTTTCCTCGGGATCTGTGAATGCCGCTACATCCGATTTGTATTTATTGTGTATATACATCGAATCAGTAGCTACTCTAACCGCGGTATTAGGAAATCTATTTATCATCGAAAATAGATTAATAGAAGCATAGGCTAGCATAGAACTTCTCAAATGTGTATACTGGGAATTATGTCCATCACAGTAGGGAACAACCGTACCCAATTTCTCACCATTGGATAGAAAAACAACCTTACGGGATACAAGTTTTCCCTGTTTCGTTAAATCCGCTATAATAAAATCGTATTCTGCGTTGTCTATGATCAACCTCGAAGAGTATTTTGCATTGTCATATCTTCTACCTTGAGTGAGTTTACCAATTATTTTTCGTCCGAAATCTTTGGCTTCTTTGTTTTTAATTTCAAATAACGTCTTAGACAATTTCATGATTTCTTCCTCGCTGAAACCTGGAAAATGCTCTCGCTGTTCGCTAATTATACGATCTATATTGGGCTGTGGTAACCAAACATCCTTCTGCGCGCGATAGCATATAATAGCTTCACCGACAATCAACGATTTTAACATCTCACAATCAATCATATACCGCAATAACACAATTGGCATCCAATGTTTCACAGATAGGTGTCTACCAATCCAAAGATAACTACACGGATGTAACCCTGTAGCGAGTTCAAATGATATCACTCGAGCGAATCCGGTTAAATCAAAATCGGGTAATGTCACATTAATCGCAACACGAGTCATTTCATGCCTGGGGTGTCCAAATCGTTTAAAATAATCAGAGCATTCTCCATACCCGAGAAAACTTCCATGATAACACGCGGATATATCAATTGAAATCATACCATCAAGTGAGTATTTTGTATTCCACAGTCCTCCATGACCAAATTCGACGCAACTCAATTTAACGTCCTCGAGAAAATCACTTCGTGTTGGACGCCATGAGTTTTTTTCTCTTGCGAAGTGAGCTACCACTGATGGAATAGTAAAACTATCCGTGAGTAGTTTTTCATGGAAACTCTCCGGTGAAAAATCACAAGCAATTTTTCTCATTCTGTTATCTAACTCTTCAACGCGTTATCATTCACCATTTGGTCTTACAAATTGATCAAATCCTATTTCGGGATCTTCATCACTTCTAAGTAACCACACTGACACAGGATCATCCTTACACAGCGTGTGAATAGCATCGAATAACTTCTCTTCATAGAAAACATCCCGGAGGGATTCCCCGGAAAATTCCTCGGGGATATATCTCACGATTCGTTCTCGTGGAAATATTGTTACTGCAGCCGTCCACGCGTGTTTGCTATGATCAATAATTTGTATTGGCGCTCCTCGTGATTGATATTTCGGTTCGTATAAAACTTCTCCGGTTATTGTCGTTACTGATATTGGGAATTTTAATGATGTTTCTAATTTAGCTATATCAGAAATCTTTGCACCGTGCTGTTTCACTATCAGTTCCCATTCGGTTATTTTCCTACGTCGCAGATCAGTTAGTTTATTTCCTCGGGATGCATTTGTGAAGTGTTCCATTACCCGTGTTGCTACACAATTGAGCCTTGACGAAGTCAACGGTGAATATTTCATAGGAGCTAGTTTTGCAATATCAGGTTTATCATTTAACGGATATCTTCAATAAACGATTGCTGTTACAGGATAAGATCTCTCGTAGTATGGTTTGTCAATTCCAGTTAGAATTCCTGGTTTGGAATCTCTACTCACAATGACAGTTTTTTTATCCTTGAGAATTGGATCAAATTTATCTCTGATAACCCATTCACCTTCGACTTCGATAATGAATTTTATTCTTAGAAAATACCACTGTTGAGAATTGCTTTGCAATGAAAATCCTTTGGATTTTTCACCTTTGGATTTCCAGGCCCTTGGCCCGCCAAGGTATGAAATTATCTCAGCTGCTCTTTTGTCGTTCATGGTAGCATCAATGTTGGATACATTGACATCATCATTGATAATTCGAAATGTCGACCACGTATGAGATGCTCCGTCGAGCTTAAATTCATTAAAACAGTCTCTGATTTTACTCAACATGGTTCTATCGTCTATTAGACTTTTTGGTATTTTAGAGATTTTATCGAGATTAAATCTAGCATTTTCCCAAGGCTTAATTTTCGATAATCTCTCGAACTCCTTCATATCGAGATTAAATCTAGCATTTTCCCAAGGCTTAATTTTCGATAATCTCTCGAATTCCTTCATATCGAGATTAAATCTAGCATTTTCCCAAGGCTTAATTTTCGATAATCTCTTGAACTCCTTCATGCTATAGTCTATTAGACGTTTTGGTTTAACAGATACTCTATCGAGATTAAATCTGGGATTAATTTTTTATAATCTCTTGAACTCCTTCATGCTATAGTCTATTACACGTTTTGGTTTAACAGATACTCTATCGAGATTAAATCTGGGATTAATTTTCGATAATCTCTTGAACTCTTTCATGCTATAGTCTATATTAGACGTTTTGGTTTAACAGATACTCTATCGAGATTATATCCAGGCTTAATTTTCGATAATCTCTTAAACTCCTTCATGCTATCGTCTATTAGACGTTTTGGTTTAACAGATACTCTATCGAGATTAAATCCAGGCTTAATTTTCGATAATCTCTTAAACTCCTTCATGCTATCGTCTATTAGACGTTTTGGTTTAGCATTTTTCAAAGGCTTAATTTTCGATAATCTCTTTAACTCTTTCATATTATAATTAAAACAAGTATTTAAATAGAAAAGTATATTATATAATGAATCATTGCAGATGGCTTAGGATTGGATCAAAGACTCAGTGTAACAAATCATGCAGAAATGAATTCTGTGGGTATCATATGCAAAGCGTGAGAAACGGTTCAAAGGTCCTCTCCCGTGCCTCCATTGTGGGGTAGGTGATAGAGGCAAATCAGAGTTATGTATCAATTACGGGGGTAGGCGTTATAGAAAGTTGAAGCGTTATTATGACAAAAAAAGAATCGAAAATCCTGACGCTGTCAACGACAACGTCAATGGCAACGTCAACGGCAAAATCATAAAAACTGCCCTGGAATACATAGAAAGATTTCCCAGTGTTATAATTCAGCCAATTAACGAATTAGATAAATAAAAATATTATGTATACAAATGAGCCAAGAATTTCAACGACATCCTGTTATTGCAAACTATGAAGCCTCTCGTGATGGTGTTGTTAGACATTGTAGATTACGTAACCCAGTTGGTACTCTGAGTAATCAAGGATATTTGATATTTACTGCTGGAGGGAAAATGCATCATAATCACCGTTTCGTCTATAAAGTATTTAACGGATTGATTAAGGATGACTTTGTTATTGATCACATTGATGGTATTAGGGCTAATAATTCTTTAAATAATTTAGAAGCCGTTACACAACGCGAAAATATTAAACGAGGAAGAACCGGACTATACTCGAAAAAATCCAAACCCGTAAAATCAATTAATACTGACAACGAAATAAAAATATTTCCGTCTCTAAATAGCGCCGGTAGGTATTTTGATATTTGTTCCTCCTCAGTACGATTTTTTGCAGAAGGAGTACAAAATTCGGCGATTTCCAGAACAAATGGACAAAAAATTCGATTTATTTACGCCTAACTGTATACTCGCATTATTCTATAGCATTAGCGGAGACAACTCGCTTGGGTATCTCCGTGTGACAAATCACCAATGACAGAGTTATCGTTGAAACACTGTTATTGTTTTGGTAGTTTTTGATTGGTTGGTTTCGCTATCATGAATCTCAACAGGATATAATCAATTTTCTTTTTTCATAGGAAACTAATACAACTGTTTTCGTATTTCGTATTTGATTTGTTTTTTTTTAGTGTCTTTTTCAAGTATTGTGTCTTACTTCAACGTTGTCAATGATCACTACTAAAAACAACAAAGAATAAAATCACCACACTGCTATGTGCTGTTAGTCGTGTATAAGCGACTTATATACCATACTATATCCTTATACTATTGGGGGTTTTCGCGTTCGAAAATCATACATGTGATCATTACAATCTATACACTTCCGGGTGTATGGGTGCTTTTTGGTATTCATACAACCTAGGATTTTGTCTAGGTTGTAATGATCACGTATGAATGTAGATCCACCCCCCGTCATCCATTGTCATTGTACATACCATTATCATTGTTTATTGTCATTGATACCATTGTCATATATCGTTTGCATTGTAAATACCATTGTCATTGTATATAACCATAATCACCTATAATCTATTGTTGTACCGTCGTCATCCATTACATTGTAAATACCAAACACCTATAATCTATTGTTGTGCCGTCCTTAATTAAGTATTTCATCCATTGCATTGTATATAACCATAATCACCTATAATCTATTGTTGTGCCGTCGTCATCCATTGTGTTGTAAACCCTGGACGCCACTTGATGTATAATCACACCAAGGGGGTTCCAACGGGTTTGCATTCATCATATACTTATCACCTATAATCGCATAAAGCTTCTGGACTTGCTAAGATGACCAACACCCTAGCGAGTCCAGAATTCGATTTGTGGATTTTCAAATCAATTTCACTCAAAGATTTTCAAAGCGATTTAACAAATATATTTTTATATAATACGAATTCTAAAAATATCAGATGTATTATTTCTGAAATCGTTAAATTACAAAATAAAAATATTCAACTATGTTCGGGTTTAAATTGTGATCAAATAATGACTGATTTTGAGGATATGGAATTTGCACAAAATAATGGAAAATATTTCCTCTCGAAGCAGTATTATCTAATCAAGCGCATTCAAAACCTTATCCGTGAGAGTTTAGTTTATCATGAAGATGTTAATGTGTTTGTACCATTATGTACAATCGTAGAAGATGTTAGGAAGCAATTAGGTGCTGAGTATGAACAAAGGAAAATTATCAATTCCAAGGTGAAACAGATAAAAACTCTAATCGAGCAAGCTGAGTCCCACGCGTAGAGAGCCTCTTGCATAACTTCCGTGTACACAGGTAACGATGAATGGGCCCATTCATGTGAGTTTAGTCAACAAAACCAATGACAGTTCACACGGTGTTGTAAAAATACCGTAGAATGTTTTTTTTTACTAGGTGAATTGCTTTGAAAATCTTTGATTGAAACTCTTTGAGTGAAATTGTTTTGCAATTCACAAATTGAAATTACTTTGAAAATCTTTGATTTTTAATTTGACAATAATGATACTCTTTCAATATGATAGGACAATCACTGACCACACGAAATGCAAAGCAGCGAATGAATGTTATTAATAAACTACTACCACTTCGTGACAGTGTACGGGAAAAGTTACAGCAACGACAACTCCTTCAGGAAGATTTTTCCACTGATACACAACAGCTCTTTAAACCGATTGTCAGTGCAACTGAGGGTGTAACATCAGCAATTTCTAAACAAGAAAAAAAAACAAGAAGAATCCTTTCTCCCTGTGTTAGAAAAAATAGCAAAACGATCTAAACAAACAAAAAAAGTCTTTAAAATTACCTCCTGGTGATATAATAACTTCTGTAAGATGACAAGAACAACAAGAACGAGAACTTCAGGAAGAAATTGAACGATTAGTTGATATTGATATTTCCTCACCACCACCTGAACCACTTGAGGAATTTCAGGAACAACAAGGCGCTGTTGAAATTGCACAAGCAATTTCCAGAGAGGACTATTCTCCTGAAAATTTATTTACAGTTGATGCGTTAAATAAAATCAGAGCAATCGAAACAGACTCTCAATTAGTTAAATTTACCAAAGACAGCTTTAAAAAAGCGATAAGAGAGAAGTATTTAAAAGACGACACGTCTTAAGATTTTGTAAAAACTCTAGACGTTTGGGCAAATAAGGTGTTTTTAGCAAAACGGAAAAAAACTAAAATCACATGAAAAATATGTAATGATTATAATAAATTTCTAGCTATGGTAAAGGGAGTCACACAACCACCACCAGTATACACAGCTGACCCAATCCCAGGTGAAATACAAATAATGGCAGAGGCTGATTCTGAGAAGGGTGCAACTGGTACAACTAAAAAAAAGGGCAGTGGCTTAGTTGGAAACTCTTCGAATGAAAATCTAAGGATATCATGTCCTGGTAAAACTCTCGGTGATATAGCACGATTAGAAATACTTGTAGGGGGAAAACGGGCTGTAAATAACTCACCAGAAATAATTAATGAAGCTGCTGATATCTGTAGGCGATTATTTCAAGGTGGTATCATGGATATCATCACATATCGAGATTTTGTTGAAGAGTTAGTGGAAAATCCAATAGATTTTCATCACGGTTATCATAGCGATTAAACTCGAAGAGTTTCACGATTAGATTAATAGCAATTGAATAGAGAATGATCATACACTACAACCATGATAAACCAACTAACGTCTACATGGTGAACTCGCGATTGCCACAATACCGAGCATACTATGGAGATGGTCTCGGTAATACTATAATGGGATTATTTTCAAGAATGGCTCCAAAAGTAGCGCCGCTAGCAAAACAACTATCAATGAAAGCCATTGATGTTATCAGGGATAAGGGTATTAGCGCTATTGGTGATCTTGCCAGGAAGGCGTTTTCAGCCGCGAAGGATAAAATAACATCATTAGTTCGACGGCGAAATTCGAAGAATTTCCAATCTAGATTTTCAAAACCACAAATGACTTCACTGCCATCTACTGCGGTTATGCCTGCAAGTGTTAGTAAAATAATAAATAACGCAGTAGATGAAAAAATACAGTCAATGATTTCATCATCGATGACTAACGCCCAGGATAATATAACAGCAAATATGATAGCGGGAAGTGGCTTCAACGACGAACGTCGTCACAAACGTCAAAGAAGTCGATGAAAATTACATGCAATTTATAAAAAAAATAATTATTATAACAAATGAAAATTCTGCGATTTTTAATTCTGTATTTTCCATTGGTTTTCACTGAATTTCGGGTGTTTTTTGATGATTTTTTGACTAATTTGGGTGATTTTTCATCGTGAAATCACATTTTGTTTATTTTATTGATGATTTCCGTGAGAATTAGGAAGAAATTTAGGGTAAAGTGGTCGAATTTGCATGGGATTTTCCGTAAGAAAAAGTTCTTACTGATTTTTTTTATTGTTGTCGAATTTGCATGGGATTTCCCTTACGAAAAAGCTGTTAGGGATTATTTTTAAAATAATTGAAAATCATTGAAATTGCAAAGCAATTTACATTTTCACATCCAATTTAGACCAGCGGATATATAATAAAAATGTTCAAACGAGTACCTGATAGTGCATTTGACATGGACGCCCCAGTACTCAAGGATGATTCTGTACGCGATTATCAATTTTTTGCCTATCACGCAGTACAACCTGATCTTCGGGGGAGAATCGAACTTCAAGTTCATGATACCAGTAAATACTTTTTGCCTTGTGAAGCCTTTTTTGAAGTCGAAGGTGAACTCGTAACAGATGTTCCAGCTAATACACCATATGATGATAACCCAACTATCCAAGTTGGTTTTGTAAACAATGTCATCATGGCGTTATTTGAAAGTGCTAGATATCTCATTGATGGAAGAGAAATCGAATCTATTGAACGTGAGGTTGATATTGCTACGGGAATAATTGGGTTAGCGAGATATTCTGATGACTATACTAGATCAGCGGGTCCGTCTATGATGTTCGCAAAGGATATTACTGATAACGCTGAACACGTCCAATATTCTAGAGTAAAAGCAACACGAGCTACAGCAGTTGATCCAGCACCAGCCGGATATACAAGACCAGCTGCTGAATTTGATGTCATAAATAATATTCCCGGTTACAATCTAGGATTTGCAACACGAGTAGCAACGTTACAGGGACAGCGTCGACGGATTCATGTGCGACTCCGTTGCATCACATATTTGGATTTTGTAGAAACGTCAGAAAAGTTATTTATGGAGCAAAGCATTAGTGAGAAAGGGTACTGATGATAATGCAATCTGGCGCGGTGCTGGCGTTGCCGCTGGTAAAGTCGTTTTATCAAAACTAACACTGTGGATGCCAGTGTTGACACCGTCGTTGTCAACAGAAGAACGATTACTATCATTTATGGATCGGGGGGGGGGGGGGAAGTCATTGTTGAGTTGGTTGTCAACGTCCACAGATACCATGGATTCTAATATTGATGGTACACTTACATGGCATCTAGCATCAAAACAGGGTATTTCAGCTCCACGTCACATATTTGTTGCGCTACAGAATACTGCGCGATTAAATAATCATGAACGTTCCCATATGATATTTGATCAAATTGGGTGTAATGAAGTTTCACTGAAAATAAACGGACAGCAAGAACCATCAGAGGATATACAACTAAATTACACAGAAAATCATATTGCACGAGCGTATCATCGGTTGTTGTCGTATATGGGACGTGATCAAAATGTTGATACTGGTTTGCAAATATCACAGTTGGATTTTAAAAATCTATATCCGATTTATTACTTTTCGTTGGAACATCTTGACTTGATGAGACAGTCCGTCGTTGATATATATTTCCGAGCTCGTGTAACCCGTCCTGGTGGTATTGCTAATTATAGAGCGGTTGCTGTCATTCTCAGTGATAAATCAATGCTACTCGAAAGTGTTGGTGGACGAACGAGAGTTGTAGATGCACCAGTGAAAAATCTGTGATTGCCAAATATGTAACTGATTACTTCGTAATTGATTACTTCGTAATTGATTACTTCGTAATTGATTTTCCATTGAATCACTTACGATTTAGAATCAATCTGTTTTTGTATAATGTCGTATAGTAATATCAATGTCACGTTGACACCTGGTCAGTTAAAAAAAATACAATCCAAATCAGCTAAGCAATGTGGAACCACAATAACGCTGTAACCTAATCAAATGAAAGGCGGAGCGAATAAACTGTCACTGACAACTCGTCAAGTGAAACATTTCAATGACGCACTTGTAGCAAAAAAAGGTGTCCAGGTTACTCTTTCTGCGAGCGCGATTAAAAACATGTCAAAGACTGGTGGTATATTCCCGTTGTTAGGGTTGATTCCAAGGTTGATTGCCGCAGCGGCCCCAACGGTAGCTAAAGCGACAGCGAGAGGAGCAGTTGGTACCGCGACAGGAATGGCACTAAAGAAAGCAACAGGCGGATCCATCCGTGGATCTGGTAAAAAAAAGGAAAGGGTCTAAGACTACCAGGAACCCCGTATTCATGGTACAGCGGAAGCGGCTTGAGAATCCCAGGAACGGTTTACTAGTGAAAAATCTTCCAATGTCCAATTTTGATTTAATTGATGCAGCTAAAAAACTCGCGATTAAAAACTTCAGAGGAGTGTTTATGAAAGATCAGTACCGGAACAACCTAATCACGTTGAAACCGGTATTATTAATCTAGACAACAGCGATGGACCTGGAACCCACTGGGTTGCAAACGCGATTGATCCACGTGGGATTATTTATTTTGACTCATATGGATTAGCGCTTCCGAAGGAATTTTTGCGTTATATAAACAACTTAAAAATACCCCGTTGGTATTCTACGTTACCAACACAAACGATGATTGACCCACCCATATGTGGCAATGAAGTATTAAACGTAATTGATGCTATTTCACGGGTATCTTTGATTCCTCAATCAAAGATGAAATTGCAAAGTAATTTACAATCAAAACCACCCCATGTAGTAGCGAATGAGTATACTAGCAGTCGTTGGATTTAAACAGAGAAAAGATTTCTATGATAACAATGATTGATATTTGGGGACGACCTTTATCAACGTTGAAGAAACCCGAACCTGATGGAGTTGAAATCAAAGATGTTAAAAAACTAATCGAAGATGAAATAGCCGAAACGTTGAACCGAGCAAGCGTTGATCCTGGTGAAATAGTTGTATTTGGCGATCGTCAGGGTAAATTGAAAACTAGTAATATCTCCCTCGATGATATTTTAGTTAAACGACGAGACGCAACAGAGAATACTATCGCGTTATTTTTCGATCAGGGTAAACTCAAAAAAGGTGTACTTGTTTCAACGATCACAGATAAATTAGCAACATTCGATAACACGGTGAATTCATTGAAATCGCTCAATGATAAGAATGACAATTATATAGTTGTATTTGATCAGTTTACTGAAAAACAAAAAAATTTAATTGACAAAATTGATAAACCCATGCTAGAATTTTTTTGGAAATCCACCAGTGACCACACCAAAACTCACCTCGATAAATGATTTTATGTTAGAACTAGCAACTCTTCAATCCGAATATGAAAAACACGTGAAACAGTTTTCAATGTTTCGTAAAAACATCATTGATAAATTTATTGGAACCCCATTTGATAAAATTGGAATAACCCTTCCTGATATTAAAAAAGCCATCGATGATCTAAAAACATTCAACAACGCAATGAAGGATAATACGAAGAGGATGATAGGTGTTGTTGAAAAAAAAAACTTCCTCATGAGAAAACCAATAATATCGTATACACGATTCAACACGTTTCATTTGCGTGGACCCCCACAAACAAAATTTTACGTGTAACCGCAGCAGTCAAGGGTATTTATCGATTAACAATAGTATCACCGACTCAATTCAATATATCATCAAGTAGTTCATCTGGAGTCAATAATACAATATCAACGATCATCGACAAGGATGTATCTGAACAGTTCACGATAACGACCGCAGATAGAAATCTAGCCAGGGTTGCAGTAACGTGGTACGTAGAATTCGTAGTGGATTTAAGTAAACAATTAAACTGAAAGGGAAATCCTTCGGATTTCACAATTGAAAACGCTAGCGTTTTTAAAATAAAATGACAATCCCTTCAGTGTATCAGTATCGCTATGATCAGGTCAGAGAATTTCAAACTAAACTCAGCTCGCGCTGTGAGGAGTATCAAATGAAAAAAAAAAAATACCAACGAAGAATAACCGCAGGTGATATCACCGTGTATTCGGTGTCGGGAGTAATCACTGCTGCTGGAATAATACTATCTTCGGTTACAATGATTGCTCCTGTCGTAGTTCCAATAGCTATTTCTGCGGTGGCTACAATCGCGGGTATATTAACCGGGATCACAAAAAAACTATCATCGTGTAGCCAGAGTAAACTACACGATTACGTAATTAAATTTCATCTGCCTCATACTCGCAATTGTCCTCGTTGATATCATCGTCACTCGATGACACAACAATATCAGATAGCGAGTTTTCAGCGATTTCTCAATTGTATAAATCAACAATGCTGAAATTAGAGCGGGATAATAATAATAATGTCGCAAGAACTACTTCAACAAATAGTAGAAAATACAACACCGGTGAAAACAAGCATGATATCAATAACCTCAACGCGTCCTGAATTCAGTGTGAATTTCCCGATCCCCGTTTTCGTGAAAGAGATAGCGTTAGCAAAACTACGAGTGTATCATAGCTGGCCCAATATCAGATCTGTCGCATTTGGTGGTCAACAACCAAATAATTCCTTGATGTTCGCGTGGAAAAATCGTGAAGACGGAACTCCAGACTGGAACGTTGTCTCGTTGCCAACGGGGTCATATCAAATCGAACAAATCAATAACGAATTACAACGAAGAATAAAATTTATCACTGGAAAGAATCAAAAATCGCTATAACGGTTCACGAGCTGACGTTATCATCTGCGATCGAGATCAAATCACCTGGATATGTCGTTGATATTTATCAAAGCTCTATTAGAACCATACTAGGATGGCCTGAACTACCACCTCGACAGAAAGAAACCGTTGATATACCAGAACCCAAAAAATCTGAATACGTCACAGACAAGATAAAACCCGATAATCCACTAAAAAATTATGAAACCTACGATGAGTTAATTGATGAGTTAACTAATTCTAGACATGACGACTATAGACGTGATTTAAGGCTAGAAGTATATGAGGACGATACAGAATCATATGTAATTCGAAATTTTGAAAGGATGAATAATGATTTTTCACTATTGTTAATCTCTCTTAAATCAGGTTCTCTCACCAGAGATGAATTTATCAGCGTCGTGGAAACGTGTAATAAAATCATTGATGATATGGATATATTTAATATAAGAATTATTCAAGCAATATTAAATCCTTTATACCCCGAAAGAAGAATTAAATTTGCAAATCATTATAAAATCCCCGTTGAAGAAATTCCAACGTTTAAACTACCCGGATATAACGTAACAGAACTAAAAAAACTTCTCAGCGATGTCATCGATATTGGTTTTAAAGTAATTCACGATACATGGAAAAAACAACATCACCGGAAATAAAAACCCTTAAACACAATAATGATCCAGAAGGCGGCGGTAAACACATCGCTCCGAATAACGTAAATATATCCTCGGTGATTGCACTAAATTTAGTGTGTGACGTTATCGAAGGAAGTTATCAAATAAATCTTGAGCAATCAAATCAAGCTCAGCAGGGATATATTCTATATTCATCTGCACCAACGGCTCCTCCAGGATTTCTAATTATTGAAAACCCAACTAATCCAGTCTTTATGCGATGTCATAATAATTCTTTAACGAGAATTAATTTCAAACTCACTGACCAAGCTAATAATTTGGTTGATCTGCGAGGTGAAGTTTTGCAAATTAGTCTGTTTGTGAAATCGTAAATGATTTTCATCGTAAATGATTTTCATCGTAAAAAAATTTTAACGTATAGCAGAAGAGAGGGTGAACGCCAACGACAATAGCGTCTTTGTTTTTACCCTTGGGAAGCCTCAGACCAAATCAGACACAGTCCACGTTTTCACTCCATCGTGAAAAATCTATGCAGCGAGGAGATGGTGACAAAAAAAATGGCGTCTTTTTTTTTTAATTTTATTTTTTTACTGAAAAATTTAATTAAGTATTTTCAAGGAAGCCTCAGTTTGCTAAATTGACGCCTACTAAGCAATTTCGAGGAAGCCTCAGTTTGCTAAATCGACACCTTGAAAAGTTGGTTTGTTCACCCTCTCTGATGCTCCTTGAAATAACCGCATGCAGATATCAACTGCTTTATTAATTATTTCTGGAGAGTTATTTCCAGCTCGTTTTCCTCCAATGAGTACTTCTAATCGTGCTATATTACCAAGAACATTACCAGGACATTGAATAAGACCACTTCCTGAAATTCCATGGAATCTCTGGAAAATCTTTGATTTTTAGATTTAGAAAATCCCTCCCGGGTGGCACCCTGTGTGTCTGTTTCTTGACTTCGCAATTTTTGCGGTTTTTGTTGTTTTAGTTCTTCATATTGTTTATGCACTGTACCCACCGCATTGATATATCATATGTATGATGAACTTGTTGTGTCAACTTGACTTTTGTTAGTTTTGATTTTGTAAAATACATCAGCCCAATGAGTTGTACTTCTGATATACTTATGATGTTCTGGTTTCAACATTTTTTTCTGTTTTCATAAGTCGCAACAACAAGCGCAGGAATTTCTGCTGGATCAGTTTTATCAATTGCTGCTAACCATTCCTCGTTCAATCTTGCGCGTATATCATCTACTGTTATTTTTGATTCAGGTGGTTTAGGTAGTTCACTAATATCAATATCACCTAGTCGTTCAATTTCTTGCTGTGCTGATATATCACCGTGGAGTTTTTGTACAGCTTGTTTTGTTTGTTCAGTTTTCACTTCTTTTTTTTCAAAATTCACCAATAAGAGGCTTTTCTTTTCTTTCCTCCCCAGTCTCGGGGTCACCCTCCCATATAGCTCGCTCTACCCCTTTCGTTGCTTTGGTAATTGGTCGCAATAACTCTTAAAATCCTACAGAAAAGTCAGTTTGAAGATTTTGCCTGACTTGAAGTTTATTTCTGACGTCATTTCGTACAGGAATATACGTTTTATTCGACGCTAATCTCTCTCTCACTAATCGAGTGGTTAATGCTTCGTTTACCATTATTGAAACAGTAAGGCAATTTCCAATTTAAATTTGGAAGAGATTTTCATGTACGATGTAGTGACGTTTTAACCCGACTCAGATAGACAAGCATCAATGAAAAATGAAAAAAAAAACACATTAAAATATTTTTCAGTTAATTTACTTCCGTGTTGTTTGATCAAAGCTGGTATTACAGTTGAGCGCACATACCTTTCCATGGATTGTAACATCTGTCAATGCAGTGGTGTATTTATAGCGAGAATTTTACTAACGCGCTATACATGTCAAATCGTTAGTTATACAACCAGAGGTATCTAAAGGGGGTTTTCATTTTCTTGAATTATTGCTCGTATATTTCTAATCTTCGAATTGAACTCCGTTTTCAATTCATAATCTCGTCCCAAGTTTTTTAGAATTCCCTCTACGATAGCAAATAGCGGGACAAACACACGTACATCACTACAAAATGCAAGAGAGTCGCGAATATTATTCTGGATTTTTTTTATCAACGCATATTTCTTTGGCAGCATGTATTTGTTATTTATAATACCGTATTCTATATCTTGAAAGTGGCATTTAATTTGGTCAGGGTTTAAATTATCAGACAATTTAATTTCTTGTTTTTTCAATTTTGAAATCTCGGATATAATTTTACCAATATTTTCAGAATTCATTATATATAATTATATATATTTATAATATAAAAATATATATATTTTCAAAAATGAAGCCCGTTCGTGGTAAGCTGTTGTATCATCTTACTCACACCAAGAGATATTATGCGATGATATATTATGATATGTGAATCATGTCCGTGGTAAAGTGAATTATTACATTCTACTCACGTCCAGAGATTATGTAATAATATATTTCTATATTTATATAAACCTTTTGGGCGCCTCAGGTGTATTTTCATCGGAGGCTCCCAGGAGTTACATATAAGACAGCACATCTCAGAGGACTCCATCAGGTGTATTTTCATCGGAGGGTGCCCAGAGGTTACATATAAGACAGCACATCTCATAGGGTCCAGTCAGGTGTATTTTCATCTAACTGGACCCAGAGGTCATGAAACGTATTCCCCGCGAGTAGGTCTAATTCGCCAAATAGAATAGAAAAAAAGAATAAAATTGTTTGTAAATACTACGCATTCAATTCGTTTTCTTAGAAAAACAGATAATTGATTATCCCTGCTGGGAATCATGACAGTTAAAAATAAATCGGAAAAAACCATTAGGAGCCATAACTCTTTCATAAACTGTACATATACCCACAAGAGTTATCTCCCTTGCTGTTATATAAAACACGACTAGCCATACGAAAACTGAATCTTGTTTGTAAAAAGCCTCGAAAAAGCGGGATTTCGTATTCCCTCTGCTACTCTTCGTACTGAGGGTTCACAAATATCAAAATATCTACCGGCTTTATTCATAGATTGAAATATAATTTCTTCGCTAGTTGCCGTATTAAATGATTTTATAGGTCTCTTTCCAATTGATTTATAAGTACCAGTTCTTCCTCGTTTGGAATTCTCACTCTGAGAAATAGCTTGGAGATTATTCAAGGAATTGTTCTTAGGATTGGAATCAATATGATCAATAACAAAACCACCCTTGATCAATCCATGGAAACACTCGTATACGATTCTATGATTAAAATAAGTTTTCCCTCCAGCGCCAAACTTCAAATACCCCATACCATTGTCAGAACCAACTGATTTCGTCAGTCTTCGGTGTCTAATAATACCGTCACGAGACGCTTCATAATCGCTGATCACGGGATGTGATCGGAATTCTTGGTTCATTTATATAACTATACTATTGTTTGTCTAATTAATTAATTGCTTGAAGTATTACTTTGGAATCTTTTAATGTAGTCTTGAGGAATTCTTCCGTTACGAACGCTTTGCATATGATACCCACAGAATTCCTTTCTACATGATTTCTTACACGGGGTTACTGATCCAAACATGAGCCATTTGCAATGATTCGTTATATAATAAATTCTCTATTTAAATACTTGTCTTAATTATAGCATGAAGGAGTTCGAGAGATTATTAAAAATTATGCCTTGGAAAAATTTTAAATTTAATCTCGATAGAGTCTCTGATAAACCAAAGAGTCTAATAGGTGATATAACTATATTGGGTAAAATCCGTTATTGTTTTGAGGAATTCAAGCGCGATGGTCAACATTTCGAATTCATGGTAGCATCAACGCTACCATGAATGACGAAAACGCAGCCAAGATAATCTCACATCATGGGCGAAAAAGGTATTTTTTTAAGAATAAAATTCATTATCCGTTCAGACAAGGGAGACTGGATTATCAGGGATAAATTTGAACCCATCTTGAAGGAAAAAAAACTGTCATGGTGAGTCAAGATTCCAAACCAGGAATTCTGACTGGAATTGACAAACCATACTACGAGGTATCCTATCCTGTAACAGCAGTTGTTTATGGAATATATCCGTTAAATGAAAAACCGAGTATTAAAAAACTATAGCCCATGAAACTGTCATTGATGACATCGTCAAGGGTGAATTGTGAAGCAGAACGAATAATAGAATACTTCACAAATGCGCTGCGTGGAAAAAAACTGACTGATCTAAGACGCCAAAAAATAAATGAATGGGAATTAACAGTTAGGAAGAGCTGAGCATCAATTCATGATATAGCCAAATTAGAAACATTATTAAGATTCCCAATAATCGTAGCGACGATAACCGGCGAGATATTCCAAGAATCAAGATATAAATCAAATGGAGCTCCAATCAAAATTATTGGTCATAACGAACACGCATGGACATCTGTAGTAACAATATTCCCTCGAAAAAAAACAATAAAGTATATACCCGTGGAGTTTTCTCCAGAATTCTCTGAGAAAAAATGATTCGATTTTATTTACCAGTTGAGTAAAAACGATCCTATGTCAGTGTGGTTACTTCACAGCGCTGAAAAACCCGAGGGTGGATTCGATCAGTTTGTAAGACCCAGTAGAGAATTATACCGTACCGAAGCCCTCCATGACAAGATGAAAAACCTGCTAGCAATTTCTATAAGAATTTTGACGACGAAGAATTATTAACAAATTGCTTTACAATTCCGTCGGTTGCAGCTCATTTTCCGAGAAATAGAAACTCGTGGAAACCAACGCAAGATGAATTTTTATCAGACATCAAATCAAGCTGAATTGAATATAACCACGGCGGATAATGGAATACAATATACAACACTAAAACTATCATTTCGGTTGATATAGTCGAGTGCTATCCCGGGAGTTTTTTCGGGTACTGAGAATGCGCTAAGTACTTTAAACGATTTGGACATCCCACCCATGAGATGGCCCGCGTTGCGATTAATGGACGACTGTCACATTTTGATTTAACCGGATTCGCTCGTGTGGTATCATTTAAATTGGCTAAGGACTTCATCCGTGCTGTTATGTCTGGATTGGTAGACACATGTCTAAAAAACATTGAATACAAATATTGCTGTTACGGTATATAATCGATTGTAGCATGCTGAAGCAATTATATCATATCGAGCACAGACTGAAGTCTGGTTACCACAACCTGATCGATATAGTGTAATCAGCGAACAAAGAAAACATTTCCCTGATCTCGACGAAGAATATATCATGAATTGGTCCAAACTGTTATTTGAAATCAGAAACAAAGACGCAAAAGATCTTGGTAGAAGAATAATTGGTAAGTTCACTCAAGGTGGTAAATACGACAATACAATACATTCTTCACGGTTGATTATGGATAGCGTTGAATACGATTTTATAATAGCGGATGTAACATCTAAGGATATATATGTCAATCGTAAAGACGCTTTCTTGTCCGATGGAACCAAATTAGGTACAGTTGTTACTTACAGCGATGGACACAGTCTTCAGTATACACCTTTGAGGGCATCTATGCTAGCTTATGCTTCTATCAATTTATTTTCGATGATAAATAGATTTCCTGACGCCGCAGTTAGAGTCGCCACTGATTCATTTTACATAGACATGAAACACAGCAACGCAATAGCTGAATTCACTAATTCCGACGAGAGTTGGGGAACATGGAGAATTAAGCGGGAAATACCGTGTGATTATTCCAAATCAGCAGATATTACGATTGAAGATAAATACTTGAAAGGCAATCAGTGTTCAAAACTATCTAATGCACCGCAGATATCTGATACATATGTTGATACAAAACCAGTTATTTCGTGGGAAATCAAATATAATTGTACTAACACCAACACATAGACTTGCCAGAGACATGAAACAACGAGGAATTAATGCTTGTACTTATCATAGTTTCTTTCGATGGAAAGGTGACGAATGGACTCCTGATCGAATGGGTGAGAAATTTATTCCTGAAGTCATAATTTGGTATGAGATATGCACGGTGTCATTAGATGTATTACAAAGATTTCTCGATTGGTTATTGCACGCGAACACAAAAGTAATAATATGTGACGATCACGGCCAACCACATCCATTTGTCGGTTTATCCCCATATGATTGGCTGAAGAATATTGTAGATTATTATGAAGAAATTAACACCGATCATAGAGCACTTGATGAACAATTACGCGAGTTCAAGAAACTAATCAGATTACAACCGGATAAAGTCCAATGTGAGATAGCGCATGAAATAATTTCGGAAACTCCCATGAATGACTTTTGGGAAACGTGGAGACCAAACGATTTGATAATCACAAGTAGAAAGATAATAAGGGACACACTTCAGATGAAGTTATTTGAAACGGATAAGAAAACTTTACATCACTTCCAGTACTGATGTGTTATAGGCTTTCGGATACACGAAAACAGAATATTGAAGTTGATATTCCAGGACATCGTGAAAAGGAGAATTTAGCGTTAAATGATATTGTGCTGGTTGATATCAGCATCGTCGAAAATCCATTGCGCGCTGATAAATCCCCATGAACACTAGGATATGCAACGACGATACATGCTTCACAGGGATTGACTATATCAGATACAGTTGTTTGGATAGTGGATAATCACATCGAATGGTCGAATTAAGTTTATCTCGCAGTACCCAGAGAACGAGAACTAAATCAGCTTCGAAGAATTGTTTTAAATGTTAATGACACTACAATCAATGATATTGTCAGCGTCAAGGACATAATCAGAAGAAATTGGCTAGTTATAAACAACAGGAGAAAAAAATAACAGAGAATTTGATATTGTTACTGAATTAATAATTACACTGAAACAACAACAGAATAATCACTGCGCTAGTTGCAATTGAATAATGAGTTAGTGTTGGTCGGATCCTCGCGAATTTACCGTGGATAGAAAAGATAGCAGCGTAGGTCACACTAGAGATAATGTGATGCTGACTTGTCTTGAGTGCAACAGACGCAGGGATGCTAGTTAAGACCACGCGGTGGTAATTGAGTATCCTCGGGTATCACTTGTAGTTGTTGTCGAGTGAATCCTCGCTGAGGAGCAGTTGAATCCATTCTATAGATTGCTGGTCTACCCGTGGATCGTGTTATGCCGGATATTTATGCGCGGTGACAATCCAAATAGGATCAGTAGCTCTTTTTTTACCACCTTCGAGCTCTCCTGGTTCGTATAAATACCTCACAGTAACATTACCGAGAATTGATTGTTTTGAAAAATCTTTTTTGCAATTATACAGGTATAAACATCTTTTTAATGGCGTTGTTGAGTTTCGTGTTGATTGTTTTAGTAATCTCGTTATTCAGCGCGTTAATTACACCCGGTAATCCCTTGACCCATTCAGGAGATCGTTTATGTTGAATAAATTCCTTCGCGTATTGATATCCAAATAACCGCTTAGCAAGTGTGCGATTAAATAGTTCAACAATTGCCTGATCACGATGTAGTGCAGTATGCCCTCGTAGTAACGCGGTATTATGATTCTTCATCGTTGATAGAACCGCACCCTGAAATTCCTTGCCAGGATCAACAAGTAATAGATATGGCCAGCGCAGAGGACGCCTTCGACAAATCCTTTCAAACGCAGTAGCCACTTCAGTTGATGATTTTATTTTTAACGGTTCTGCTTGTTTGTATCGACTCGCAACATCAACTATGGTTAGCACGTATTTGTAACCACCATCATGCGGCTGAAATAATATATCAGCTTGATGAACTTCATTAGGAACGGTCTCATCAAAATGCGAGAAGTTAATTTATGTAGTCTGCGGTAGATAAATTTGCAATATCGCCTGTTTGGATAACCAATTAGCCGCGGTGGTATATTTTACTTTCGCGGCGCTAGCGAGTTTACTGATTGCTGCTTTGCCCCTCCAGTATCCTTTTCGAGAATAATAAATAGATTCCATGTTGTTATTAATTTTCAGCACCTAACATCAATTTACCATTCATTGCCGATTTTGCTAATCATGAAGCCAACTTTTCTTTGAAGGATTTATCAGTGATAGAATTCAACGCATGAATTAATTTCACATCCGCGATATGTCTGTGTTGCAGATTACTGCTTTTATAAGCAACATAATGAGCATGAGACCCCTTATCGATGGTGTTTATTCGACATTCACCGGGTCGAGGTTGGTTTTGATCATCGAGTCTGATATCAAGCCTAGTCCCTGGTCCACAATAATTATACCCTGGAAGGTGTTTTTTTCTCCCGGATACTTAACCCATGGTTTTCCCTGGAGATTTACTAATTTGGCTGCAATATCACCTCCTCGTTTTTTTAAAATTATCCGCAGATCTCATAGAAACAAATCTAATTTTTTTTGCACTGCATTGTACGCATTTACCAGAAAGTGCTGATCGGTTATTTATAGTTGTAATCGTCGTCAAGTCGTTTGTGCCAGTACGCGCCTTACACTTCACACAATATAGATCCATAATTTATATATAATAACATAAATGTAATTGATTATTCAGCTACCCGACGACGAGAACCTATTAAGCACCATGCAATGTTACCGAATTCTATTCGCGTGATTATAATCGGACCATCTGGAAGTGGCAAGACACAACTGCTACTTAATTTGATAACGAGATGGATGAAATGGAAGACGTTGTATTTGGTCGCTCTGAATGTAGACGATCAGAGATGTTACGAAGTGTTAAATTATTTTAACGAGAAAGCAAAATTGGAAATCGATGAAGATATTATTGAGTTTATAACCGATATCGAGGAAGCACCGAGCATTGATTCCATCGACGGAAGTATTAACAATTTAGTCGTATATGATGATGTGATGTTAGACAATCAAAAAAATCCTGCTAGGATATTTTCCAGAGTCAGGCATAAAAACACCGACGTGATATTTGTCACTCAACGGTACACTCAAATTCCGAAGGTGATCAGAGATAACTGCAATTTATTAAGTGTGTTTAACGGAGTTGATACTCATACACTACGAAATATTTGGCAAACTTGGTGAAGCGGTGATATGGATCATAATCGATTTAGAAATTTCTTTAGTCACGCTCAGTCAATCCCACACGGATTTGTGACGATAAATTTATCAGACCCTCGGACGCGATATCGTATCGGACTTGATAAAATATCAGGTTAACCCATAGCAGCAGAGGGGGCGGCGACAACGACAATGGCGTCTTCGAGCAAGTGTTAGTTTGCTTTTTTCATGATTTCGAGGAAGCCTCAGTTTGCCGAATCGACGTCTGTCGGATTCAGTTTTCGAGGAACTCTCAGTTTGCCTAACAGACGCCTATTAAAGTTTATCGGATTCGCTCCCTCTGCTGCTGCGGGTGAGTCAATACCTCACTCATATTCAGTTTTTATATATACATATATACATATTGGATACATTTGGAGAAGGAATATACGATTTGTTTTCGTAATCCTTAGGTTTATGTATTATGTGATAGTGCATTTAGGATTGGTTATCTTATAAACAGTATGTATCATGTCGTCACTCAAAGATCTAGTGGAGTTGGGCAATCAGTTTGGGTATGAAGGGAGGCCAATAAGAAAATTTATTCAGGAGGAGCAGGCTCGGGAAAGGGATCAAAGGGTAAAGGAAAGAGATATAGAGATGGCAAAGGCAGAATTAAAAATAGACTTTGAAAGAGAGAAGGTAGTATCAGAAAGGAAAAAGTCGGAATCAAATATAGCATTTGAAATGGAGAAGATGGCATTTAAGTAAAAGAATATAAAGTTAGAGAAACAGGCAGAAAAGGAAAGGATAGGATGGGAAAGGGAAGCAGAATTGGAACGAAAAGAGCAGGTAAAATAATTTGAAGAAAGAAAGATAAAGTTAGAAACCATTGAATTAGATAACAGGAACATGTAGAAAAACATAAAAGGAGTTTGAACTTAATGAGACTGATGAACAAACTGATGTTGATTTTAAAACAGTTCAACAGCTGACTATGTTATATATAAATACTTTTACATATCTAAATAGTACAAGGGTCTAGATAATTTGTGTATGCCCGTTTAAAGATGTTAGTATTTGATTTGATTTTCGTTTGATAAGTCATTTGTCAAAAGAATTGTTTTCGAGTAGAAAGACCTTCCGATATCTTTGCCTGTCGTGATTTTCAAACACAAGTGTTTAATGTTCCTTTGAGTAACAAGCCAAGTAAAGATTCATGTCCAAAGATTTTAGGTTCCTTGTTTTCAGTCACATAATCTATTAACTGAATCTCTCCCTTGTTAGCAACAGGGAAGAAGAAAAGTATTACACTATAAGTCTTAAATATTGTCAAAAATTGTGACATACAAAAAGTATTTTTCTGGACTATTTTGGTAACCTTTCTTTGTTGTGAGCCAAAATCATTTACGTGCAAGTAGGACAAGTGCAGTTTAAAGATTCGATGAGTTACTTGGCCATGCCTTTGAGTCGCATGCCTAAAACGTTTGGAATGCCAGAAATAGCCAAATGTTATTTCACGCACTTTTTCAATACCGAAGCCAATCAACGTGGCGTTCTTTCCCATTCGCCTGAGGCTCACTACTATGACCCCGACAACATGTGTACCAAACAAACGAGAAGCATTCTACGCTTGGTACCAGATACACGCCTCGGACCCCTTCGACTTTTAGGAAGAAATGTTAAAGTATTGTCATTCTGACGTGAACAGTTTTACGACGTTGTTGTGTAAAATTTTGATAATTATTATTGGAGCTCGTAGGGACCGATCCTTTGAGAGAAGATTGTACCATCGCCAAAGCGTGTACCTTAGTGTACCGAAAACGATTTATGCCTGAAACTATAATGGCTGTTATCAGTCCTCAAACGACGAACTTTGTCAAACGTCAATACTCCGTCAAAGCCCTACGCTGGCTGCATTACTTGTACCACAAGGAAGACAAATAGATCCAACACGTCGCAATAGAGGAGGCGAAAAGGCCATCGGAACGTATTTGGGAGACGGTTGGGACTTAGAAAACCCTCAAATTGTGTACGCGTTTACGGATGCTTATTTCACGGATATCCTATGTGCTACCCCGACAGTGGCACCAACAATCAGGTTTTACAACAGGCTATGGAACACTTGTACCATGCTACATGTCAGAGGCGATTGAAGTTAGAATAGCAAAGATACCAGGTGGTGGAAATGTGGGAACACGAGGACGATCACCGTTTGAAAACCGATCTCGAGTTTAAACTCATTTCGGAAAGTTACAAGTTAGTGGATGCCCTTAACCCACGGGATAGTTTGTACGAAAGACTTAAGAATGACACCTGTTTGTTGTACCAAGCGAAAAAAGAAGAAGGGAGATGAAATCAAATACTTGGACGTGTGTTCGCTGTATCCTTACGTCTGCAAATATCGTCACGTTCCCGTAGGGCACCCACAATTAATGACGGAAAACATTGACCTGGACAATATTCGACAGTACGAAGGATTGATCAAGTGCAAAGTCTTGCCTTCTTAGGATTTGTACCATTCCATTTTACCTCACCATTGCCAAGATAAACTAATGTTCTCTTTGTGTCCCTCTTTGTGCCGAAACGTGCAACCAAGACCAACCTTGTTAGCACACCAACCAAGAAGAACGCGTCTTAACTGGAACGTGGGCTAGCGTAGAATTGTTTAAAGCATTGGACCGGGGAAACCAACTGTTATAAGTATACGAAATTTACCACTTTCGCAAGACACAACAATACCACAAGGGTGACGAGACACAGAAAGATAGTTTTTCAGACTATGCCTTTTTGAAATTAAAACAAGAAGTCAGCGGCTATCCTTCCTGGTGTCATACTACTGAAGACCAAAATAAATTCAAAGACAAATACTGGAAGCAGAAAGGTATCCCTTTTGACCACGTTGAGAAAATTGAAAAAAGGCGATCGTTTGCCAAAGTGATGTTAAATTGCTTGTGGGTTTAAAATTGCACAACGACCAACTTTATCCAAGATTGAGTATTTTATCTACTATAGTTCCCGCTACTTCCAGATGATCTGCGACAAAATGAAATACAAGAAACACGTGGACGTCATTCGTGAGGACTTGATTTTAATCAATTACGAAGAAGAACTAGACTTTGTAGAAGCTGGCAAATTTGAAATGTCATCATTGTGGCTTACGTGTTCGCGTCCTGTTTTCTGACATGGACAGTTGCATCTACATCCACTAACCAAACCAGTGTTACCCTGACATCGAAGGAGGTCGTTTAGGAGCCTAGACAGATGAACATCCCGTCGAGAAGGTTCTAAGTTTTGCAAGGTCCTAAACATTACGACTACGAATACCGAGACCCGCAAGGAGAAATGCACACCTAATGTAAAGAGAAAGGATTGGTATCGCGCCAGTCGAATGGTGCACTTTGACGTGCTGGAAAAAGCCTTACAGTCGGAACTATATGAAACTTTGAAAGTAACCACCCAAGAACAACACAAGATTGTTCGTTTACCAACACACCAAATCGTCAGCCGAACTTTGTACAAAGGGTATCAAATTGTGTACAAGAAGAGAGTGCGGTTTCCCAATCATTTCACTTTACCGTACGGTCACGTCCATATCGGGCAAAATATAAAAAGAGGTACTGTCCAAGACCAACAGTTCATTTTTAACTACAACAGCCAAAGAAACAAGATGAATCGGTTGAAACAGACATCATTCAGATTTGGAGATTCTCACGTGGAGTGCGATGTTATTCCTTGCGCTTGTAGTAATGCTATACGCTGTGACCTCAGCGATTCAGCAGGACATGGTGGGAACTTTTCAATGACTACTACCACTAAACCTAACATGTAAAGTGATGCTGTGCGTGTCACACCAAAGGGATGCGAAAGCGGTGACACACGTTATCGTGGACTGCTGAGAATTTCACCATACCTGAATCGAACTGAAGTTATGAGCGTCCAATATTCGTTTCCTAAGTGCTTGCCTGAATACCGTAACTTTAAAAGTCGATTCAAATCTTCAATAAGAAATGACCAACATATCTACCTGGACCAACTCCTGAAGCATTATCCACAGCCGGATTTTTCTACTTGGGCGAAGGGGATAAAGTCAAGTGGTTCATTTGTGGTGTGTCAATTTACGTGTGGGAACAGAACGATTGCGCTTACCTGGAAATTGCTTGATGGTATCCAAATTGTCACTAGCTTCTTTTCGTGGTACCTTAGTTATTATCGTTTAAGAAACCAGTTTGGCTAGGAGTCAAACCTAGACAAGTATAAAAACCTACTCTAAAAAATAATATTCAAGGATTACCACACGAATTGCAAGATAACATCTACAAGAAAGTTTGGCAGTGACTTGCTAAAGCAAAATATCAATTGGTGACTGTAGAACGTTTGTGTAGTGAAATTCACAACAGGAAAGTGATAAAAGTCAACCAACGTGTCAGACTTCCCTGGATCAAGTGTGCCTTTTTCCACAGATTCCAATTTAGATTGTTTATATATGAACATTTTATTACCATTCTTGACCGTTACCCTGAATGGCAGTGGTCCGAACTTACACACCATGTTACTCACTTTCGCTTTTGGAGAAGATTTTAAATACTTCAGTGAAAAATGTACACATATTGCCTTCGATTTAAAGAAGTATAAAATAGACTATTATTATGCCACAACCTTTATCACTTGTGATAAAACAGCTTCCGTGGAAGGATATCAATGAGGATATTCAAAACGGTGGAGGATTTCGAACACTTATTACGAGAATTGTGTCTCATCCATTAGGGTCGACGTGTTGTGTGTGATTTAGTGACTAGCCTTCTGGGATTTCATTTACCCGTATATTCATTGTGGACACTATACGAACAATAACGTACAAATGCAGTATGGTGACTCCTATAAAGGTCCACGAGAGATACATTCTGGTAAAAGCCTTACTCTTTCATCTTGATACGTCTCGGTCTCCACATGAGAAAAAGATTCGTCAACATTTAGATACGGAAGAGGTGTACGACGATGTGTGTGTAGCTTGTGATTTACACCCTCATTGGACAGATGTATGTGACTGGAAATGTTGGGGTTTTGAGGCTTGGACAAAATAAGCATCCCATTATGCACTAGCTTTGTGATTGTAAAATCCATCGTCCAGTGAAAAAAGTCACTTTTAAACCTGTTTTGGTGACAGTGCCAGAATAAGAAGAAGAATCTGTCACCGAAGATAATCACACCTCTCAGAACAGGACTGTCATGGAAATTCCCGAAAGTCCATTTCGAGAGGAATACTATGTGACTATACCCAATGCAGAGACTATAAGAACATTACATACTACCTCTAGGACATCTTGGTTACCAAAACGATGTTGCAAAGAGACTTATTTATATGCCACTTTGAATGTTACCATGTGTTTTTTCTATTTCTGTACTTATCCATTTGGCTTTTATGTTATTTTGTCTTTCGTGTTGTTCCAGTTTAAACATGAATTGAAATAAACGTGTCCTGATAAAAGTATAAAATCATCTTGTCTTGTTTGTGTTTGTGTTAATAGTGTCATACCCTACACTACTATGGTTACCTCTGTTATTTCTACTCCTTCCTCCTCAACATTCAAAGTCATTGACAAACACTTAGATCATGGTAGCTAGAGACCTTGTATCCTCGTTATCCTTTTCACATGTTAATGGCTGGACCAAGATGTTCAGGCAAAACCGAATTTGGCAAACGTTTGATCGAACATAAACATCATTTCATCGATCGTTCACCTCAACGCATCGTGTGTTGTTACAAAGAGTGGCGATCGGCATAAAGTCTCTTGCAAGAAAGTCAAGGTGATTTCATGTGTTTGTGGAGGACATTCCTAGCGAAGACGATGGGATCGTGTTTGACCCCAATCAAACTCATTTTGTCATTTTCGATGACAATTTAGGAGAAGACGAAGAAGAAATTAAACTGGTTACGCGTAAAGTGTATCATTGTTATGCCAGTGTAATTTGGATCGCACAAACTTGGTTTCATCAAAGTAAAGTCCATCGTACCATTAGTCTCATTGCTTAGTATGTAGTCTTGTTTGAAAGCTCTAGAGATAAATCGCGAGTGCGAGTCTTAAAAAAACAGTTAGGAACACATTGGCTGACTCATGCGTACGATGATGCCACTCAAATCCCATTCGTCTATTTACTAGTGGATTTGAAAACCACCACGCCCCGATTTTTTGCGATTTCGCGCCCATTTGTTTGACGACTGCTGACAAGACGGAGGAACTGTCGTATACACGTCCTCGTCGTCGACATAACAACAACAACAACTAAAACATCTATAAAAACCTCTTGTCTCATGCATCGTCAACGTGACGTCCCTTAAGTCTCATCTTCCCGTCAAACTGATTCGTGCCTTGTACGGTATCAAGACCATATCCACAAATACGTGCTCTCAAAGAAGTCTTACGACGGTTTACGGTGACAGCACGATAATTACTGCAAGGCTTCATTCACATTCCACATCAAACCAAACGCTTTTTTGACAGTAACAAAGATGCCTTGACGTAACTGGCCAATCCTCGATTTGACACTCAAACCAAACAGCAAATCATTTTGAAACCTGTAATTAGCGGTTTTATAGGAGGTGTCATCATTCGTTCCCTCTTAAAATGAGATCTCATTGCTAGCAAAGATCACCCCAAGAAAAGAGGCAAATGAACCCCATAGTAAAATAACATTGATGTCAAGACCAAAGGGCAAAAAATGAAAAGTCCACAGAAAAGAGCTGTTACCCGCAAAAGAGGCACTTCGGCCAGGACGCAACCTTACCTTCGTAAATCTTGACCTGCATCACCAGTGACTGGGTTTCCATTAGCCTCATGTCTTTCCACTTATCCTTTGATGGTGATGCCATCCAAATCCAATTTGACACCCATTCTTCCTAATTTGATGAAACATTGGAAATCGTAACCCCAGAATTACCCAAGTAAGAAGAGACCAATGATATCTTTCAAACACACACTGCCACTCCCATTCCTAGTAAGATAGCAATTTCCTTGTCGACCCCTTCTCCCACTCCCCATCAATAAGAACTCAGAATTTGGGTTCAAACATGATGGCCACTTCTCCTTGGAAAGAAGTGAAAACGAAAGAAAGGAAACCAGAAGTGAGAATAGAAAAGAAGACCAAATCTATCCCTTTACCACCACCACCACTACCACCAGTACCCTCGACGTTTACTCCTGTGGCACATAGGACACATACCACTGTTTCCAAACAACCATCATATCGCCCCACCCAAAGCAGTATCATCGACGAGTGGATACCTTATTAGCAAAACCATGGATAAGGTGTCAGTCAGCATTTAATACGATTCAGCCCACCCTCAGATTACGGAGGCGTTCAGAAATTTTATCGTGCTGCTAAAACGTGCCTAAAAATATTCCATTTACCTGAAGTTCAACGATGGTTACAAGAAATAGCTACGTACCTTTACACAAACCCATTCGGCAAAAAATTTTACAAACGTCGCACTCAAGTGGAAGGCATCGATGATCAATGGCAAGCCTATTTAGCCGATGTCTCTCATTTAGCCACCTACAATCGTGGCTACAAATATTTGTTTTTGTTATCGACGTCTTTTCTAAATTTGCCTTTGTCGTACCATTGATTTCCAAATCGAGCTGAGAGTTAGTTCGAGCCCTGCAATCGGTGTTGAAACAAAAGTGGTCGTCACCCTCTTTGATGGCAAACTGACCAAGATACATAATTTCTGAACAAGCTTTCCAACGTGAATTACAGAAACGTGAAATTCATTTTTGTACCACCGAAAATCCTGAAACCAAAGCCAGTGTCGTGTAACGTTTTCAACGTACCTCGAAAGAATGCATGTATGAATATTTTACGCATTAACACCCAACACTCTCAATTACATCGACGTCTTATCGCATTTAGTCCAAGCCTACAACCAATCTTTCTACAAAAGCATTGGACGTGGCCCACAAGATGTGACACCTGACAACGAAGTGATTGTTTTTGAGCGACTGTTTGGTTCGTCCCAGACGATGGCTGTCCCCAATAAAGGCTAAGTGTTAACGACAGGAGATTGGGTTTGCATTGGCAAAACAAAACGCACTTTCAACAAAGGTTACTTACCCAACTGGACGACCGAATTGTTTCGTGTTACTGGACGAGTGCGTGATCATCATCCTACCGTCTATAAATTGGAAGACATGAACGAAGAAGTATTAAAAGGAACGTTTTTCTTGCTTGAGTTAAAACGTGTCAACAAAAGAGAAGACAAAGTGTACGACATTGAAAGCATTTTCAAACGAAGAACCCGTAAAGTAAAACGCCGTGTCAACCAAGTCAAATCATATCCTCTTAGTTTTCTTTCTTGGAATGACGCTTCGCAAGTCATGGACTATAAAAAGAAGTGACCATCATGCTCTTAAACACAACCTCAGCATGCCACAGTGACAAATTCTTCGCCCAGTTCTTCTCTGCAAGATTGACCAAAGCAACCATTGTGGAAGTGGTATGGAAAACTACTCTATCAAATCTTTGTGGTGTATTGTGTCATCGATGCAGCCATTGCTAATTTGAGTTTGCAACAAGGAGACAAACAATTGTGGAACATTTTACTCAGATGTTGTATTGATTAGCTTCTTCCCAATCCTTTCCTGAAATTCTCTTACAACGAGATCAACGTTAACAATATTGGGAGTCTTGAGCCCAACGTCAGTCATTCTCCTAACAGTCACCCCTCCAATCACAATCCTCTTTTAGACACTCCTTTAACCTCGAGTGACTCCTCGGACAGAAGAACTTTGGAATTATGAACAACAACATTAAACCATTTTACTTAACGTTACCCAGTGACAGTACCATGGAGTGTTTCCTAACAACACTTGGTGCTGTTCCACGGCTAAATTACCTCAAGCCATTAATTTGGATCAAGATGCCAATTGGGAAGTGGATTTAGTGGAAATGATACACCCGACACAAATTTAAAAAATCGTCGAAAATCAAAACAGTTTTAAAGTAGAAGTGTATCAAGACCAATTGCAACAACACTTAGACGAACGCATCACCGTCAGTCACCCGATGAAAACACAGGACCCCACAACTAAACGGTCTACCTATCTGTTAACCATTCCTGTAGGCAATTAATTTAGTGGTGAAAATTGAGTACAATAAAATGGTTCGTCTCCTAATGATCAAATGAACAGTGGATACAATTATGGCCATTACCTTTTGTCCTGAATTGTATGATATTTTGGGTGGAGACTTCAGGTTGGTCAAGAAAAGAAAAACGTATATCACCAGTACCTTGGATTTTGCGAAATATACTCGAAATATACTCGATTCCCTTTGAAAATGAACCAAGGATTCAACTTGATGTTTTGTGTACTCCGATGTGGTGGAGCAGCAGGAAAGGTGAATCGGACATCTCTAATTGGGTTAGATTTCAAGCAAACAATTTTAGAGATCTGATTGTCAAATTAAGGTTTTTCAATTTTAGAGCTGTTTATTAAATTAAGGCTTTAAATTTTAGAGCTCTGTTACTCAAATTAAGGCTTTTTCAACCCCCCCCCCCAAAAAAAAGAAAATATTTTCCAAAAACAATACAAAGGCATGTTACGAAACCGAAACACAGACGCCTATTTTGTTGTCCTGGTTTTGTTAGTTGTTATGAATTAAATCATATGATATAACAAAAATGGATGGAGAATCGTTGACAACTAGACAAGCTCGAGAGCAATTAAAAGCAACAAAAAAATTTATTCCCGTGAGAGATTCTATCAAACAAAAACTTCAACAACGACAGGAAGCTCAAGTCGATTTTGCAATATGTGCTGAACAATTATTCAAACCTGTTACTACAACCACTTGTTACGTGCTTAGGCTCGAATAAATAGTAGCATAGAAAGAGTGAAAATAACAAGCTTGTAAAAACTTAATACACAATTTATTGAGCACAAATATTTTCCAGAAACGAAAAATAAACTTACAGTTTTAAGAATAAATTCCAAAATTAATCCAAAACTAATTCAAAATTGTATCCACTAGATAAATTGGAAAAGTCCTGGTAATAAAATGTAAAAATAATTCTAAGTTCGAATTCCAGCGATTAGAAATTTTCATGGGGGTAAACGAGCTGGACATAACTCACCAGTAATAAGTAATGCAGCCGCTGATATCTGCCGACGACTGTTTGAAGGTGATATGATAGATATTGGTGTATTTCAAGAATTTATCGATGAACTCGTTATGATTACCACAATGACTAATGTCACCAGTGATTGATTGTCTCCCGATTGATAAATAATAATTAGATAAGATAATCATACACTGCAACCACAACAAACCAGCCATGACCTACGTTTTCAATTCACGATTGCCCCATTATACTATGTATCATGGAGATGGTCACGGTGATCTTGTTCAAGTGCTATTTGCAAGGATGGCTCCAAAAATAGCACCAATCGAAAACAATTATCGATAAACGTTATTGATATTATTCGTGATAAGAGTATTAGCTCTGTTGGTGATGTTGCCGGTAAAACATTTGCCGCGGCCAAGGAAAAACTAATCAAGCTGATTCGACGACGAAAACAACCATCATCGGGAAAACTACCATTTACGGTAATTATGCCTGAAAGTGTTAGTACAATAATAAACAAAGCAATGGATAAAAAAATATCAGAAAGAATAAATTAAGGATTTGATGCTCAGGAGAATATTACTGCAAATAAAATAGCGGAAAGTGGTTTGAAATCCCGAACGAGATCTCGATTTAGACCGAGAAATATATTATAAAATGTTCGAACCTTCACCCGACCAAGCATTAGATATGGATGCCCCTGTGCGCAAAGATAATTCTCTAAAAAATGATCAGTTTTATCCGTATAACGCAATACACCCAAATGAACGAGGGAGAAGCGAATTTCAGGTTCATGATACAAGTAAATATTATCTACCGCATTTATTAAGTAGAAGGAGAACATGTAACACATTTTGATGCTAATACATCATATGACGCAAATACCTGAGTTGGTTTCTTCAATAATGGTATTATGGCATTATTTAGTGGCGATACTTATATGATTGTTAATAGACAGATTGACTCTATTAATAAGGATGTTCATACTGCCACAACAATAGTGGGATTAGCAAGATATTCTGATGATTATACAATATCAGCAGGTCCCTCTATGATGTTCGTTCAGTATATTACTAATACTGCTGATCATAATTAGTATATTATCAGACAACCGAGAAATCATGCTGATATTGTTAATGTTAATGACAAGGGTATGATTATTAGAATTAATCCTAATTACAACTTAGGGTATTTAACACGTGTATCAATGTTGCGGGGGTGCGTAGGTTATTTTCATGCGCGATTCCACTGTGTCATATATTTGGATTTTGTAGAAATGTTAGAAAAGTTATCTTTGGAGCTAAACACACATTTGTTCTCGTGCGACAATGTGATGATACTGATGCAATCTGGTCAGATGCTGCTGCTGTTGCTGCTGGTAAAGTAAATATAACAAAACTTACATTATGGATGCCTTCAATGACTCCATCAATCGTCGCAAATAAAAAATTACTATCATTTATGGACACAGGTGGTAAATCATTGTTGTCATGGCTAACAGTATCAACAGCTAGTCTGCTGAGTCGCATTAATGGAGATTTTTCGTGACATGTTACATCAAACATGGAATTTTCTGAGCCACGACAACTATTTATTGCATTCCAGGATTATCAGTGATTAAATTGTTAGGAGATCTACCATATGACATTTGATCAATTGGGTGTTAAGAAAATTTCGTTAAGTATAAACGGTCAACAGGAACCATCTGTGAATATTTTACTTAATTACATCCAAAATGAAATAGCGCGCGCATATCATCGTTTGCTGACATTTATGGCACCTACTCAGAACGTAGATACTGGTCTACAAATATGACAATTATATTTTAGAAACATATGTCCGATTAATAACTTTTCACGGGCACATCTTGACTTAACTATACAATCCGTCGTTGACATATACTTTGACTCTCGTGTAACCAATCCTCCTGACATTCTAGGTCCACACGTCGTTCGCGGTTCTTACAGAGCAATTGTAACAGAATTGTTACCGAGAGGATGGTGGATTAAATGAACAACACAAACACAAATGTGAAAGATAATGTAAATTTATGAAATAAATTATTAATGAAAAATAATGATGTATCAACACAATAACTTATGCGCTCAACCCACAATTACACTCACAACCATTCACAATACATGAATAAATTAAATATTAATACAAAATAAAACACATATACAAAGGAATCTCCTGGACTATACACAGATCCTAGGAACCTTTACAAAAGTTATATTAACGCAAGTTTAAATCACGATAATAAACACAAATATCAAACTATACTATCGCACGTATGGATTGCGACAATTAGCACGAACATATACAGGTATTCAATCAAGTTGCTAGCTTTTATTGGGAATCATGCAATGCCTTGAAATACTATTGTGTTCTGAAATAACCATGTAAATACAACAATGTATTCAATTGTACTACAATTGCAACACACACATGTGTCTCGACCCTGTATAACCGTACGATTCACCCACAGTTGAATCGCCGCCCAGTTTCCCCGAAGACCTAGGGTTGACCAATACTTTTATCGGCCGTTTGCCCTTCACGGATTCACCACCGTTATACGTACAGACAGCATACAACATCTACTAGAACCAACGTTCCTCAATACCCTAGATGTCGCCCCGGATGTTTATAACTCTAGACAGCTCCGACACTCGGACTTCTAGCTTTCCGGATATTTACACGTCACGACAGATGTAGACGAACAGACAGTTCGACAGACAGACAGTCAGATACTTCAATTCGATTGCACAATAAATCAGCAACAATTTCAGCTACGATAACAGATGTTATCAGAGATGTTCCGCAATAAATCAGCTATAATTCAGAGATGTTCTCAGTGATGTTATCAAATGCGCTATCAGAGATGCTATCAGAGATGCTATCAGATGTTATCAGATGCTATCAGATGTTATCAGATGCTATCAGATGTTATCAGATGCTATCAGCCCTTTAGCTGGAGATTGAAAGACGAGTTATCTATCCTGTGATTAGATACTTTAGGTCCCGTAATTATTATGAGAAATATTCTGCCTTATATACTCTCAAATAGGTGAGCAGAAATCACGGCAAGATTACCGTGCACTACTTGAAACTAATGTTCCGGATTTCATGTAATTCAAAATCAGGCACACGCAAATCGTTACACGCCGCATACCTTGGAAAAAAACACTTATTCACCCCAGGCAACGCATGTATGACGAAACAAAAAAATGGTGAGATTAGTTTGTAAATCAAGAAGAAAATAAATTAAATTTTCGCCTAATTCTATGACAGCAATTGCCGTCATTCTCAGTGGCAAATCAATGCTACTGGAAGGTGTTGGTGGACGAATGAGTATAGTTGGTGCGCCAATAAAAAACATGTAGTGTTTTCCAAAAACATGTAGGCAATTAGATAAATCTCGTATTAAATAAAATTTCATGTTAGTGTTACTCTGACACCTGGTCAGATTAAAAATTGCAATCGAATTCAGCTAACAAAATGTGGAACTACGATATCGTTATAATACAATTAGATGTCTGGTGGTCAGAATAAACTATCACCGACATATCGTCAGATTAAGCATTTCAATGATGATAGCAAAGATAAAAAAGGCTTTTAATTTACTCTTTCTGGGGCAACGATCAAAGATATGATATAAGTAGGTGGTATATTTACACTTCTCGCTATTTTACCATCACTGATTGCCGCCGCCTCCCGCCGCTAGGATGGCATTAAATAAAGTTACCAGACAAGGATACAAAAAACAAAGAAACGATCCGTAAAGGGAATGGGTCTAAGACTACCAGGAACTCCGTATTCATGGTACAGCGAAAACGGCCTGAGACTACCAGGGACGGTTTACTAGCACCATTGTCAAATTTCTATTTACTCGATGTTGCCAAAGAATTAGGAATACAAAATTTCAGAGGTGTTTTTACGCGGGATCAATTACCACATCAACAAAATAGCGCTGAAACCGGTATCATTAATCTCGATAACAGCACTGGACCTGGAACTCACTGGGTTGCATATGCGATTGATCTACGTGTAATTGTTTATTTTTATTTATATGGGTTAGCACCACCTAAATAATTTATGCTTTATATTTAAATCAATTAACATTCCCTCACAAAGTAAGGCTCTGGTGTTCAACGCTACCAACACAGAAAATGACAGACCCACCAATATACGGCCAAGAAGTAATAAATGTACTTAACGCTATATCATCATCAACTAAACCATTCCATAAAACGTACACGAATATACGATTAATCGATTTCTAGAGAGATCTTAAAGTATAATGGTTGATCGCGGAATGATTGATATTTGAAGAAGACCTCTCTCAAGTCTGAAAAATCCCATATGGGGAATATCTGCAACTAAAGATGTAAATAAAAATAATCGAAGATGAAATATCCGATATATTAAACCTCGCTAGTGTGGATCCAAAATAAATAGTCGTATTTCAAGACAAACGGGAAATTAAAAACAGGTAATGTTTCATGGAATGATATTCTAGTTTAAATTAATTGAGTAACCGAAAATTCCCAAGCGATGTTTGATTCCACCGGTAAGATTAAACCAGGAGTTCTTTTAACAACTGTGATAAATAGTAGTAGCAATCGAATACAATTATCCGGTGACACAATGACAGGAGTTCTCGACATGAACTCAACTTAAATAACCGCACTTGGTAATCCATCATTGGTCACTGGTGCTGTGACAAAAAATATGTAGATGTGTTAGACGATAAACTAACGAAGCTATATGGCAAGCATGAAACCACAGATAATAAACTGACAACGCTGCGAGCAGAGTATGATGTTCATGTAGGCGCCTTTGGAAATCTTCGTAGGAATTTTAGAAAAATTGATGAGACTGCAAGTAATATCTTTGGAAAACGACCTAACGATCCCCATAAAACGTTCTAATGTTAAAACAACTATTGATATGTTTCAACAAACAAAGGACAATATTATTGCTGATTTTCTTGCTATCGCGACCAGCTTGATAAAATCAAGATACCACATAAATAAAATATCAATACCGTGTACTCGATAAGATATGGGTCTTTCACCTGGACACCTCAAAATAACTCTATTTGAGTGTCTGCAGAGGTCAAGGGTATCTATAAATTAGCTCTGAATTTACCTTTACAATTTAACATAGCATCGAGTACATCTATTGGTGTTAATACTGTAAGTGCAATAATAGGAAAATAATCAGCTGAACATTTACTATAACGACAATTGACGGTAGTTTAGCATCAGCGTCAATCACATGATATGTAGAATTTGTATTTGATTTAGGTAAATTTAAATAATGAATGTCCAACAATATCGATATGATCAAGTCTGTGAGTTTCAAACTAAACTAAAATATCTTTTCACGAGTATAACGCGAAGATAAAAAAAATACCGCAGGCAAATTACCACAGTTGACATAATCATGTATTCGGTTTCAAGTGTAATTTCTGGAACTGGTATATTGTTATCAAGTGTAACAATGCTGGCCCCTGTAGTTATCACAATTTGTGTTTCAACTGCGACCACAATTACAGGGATTCTTAGCATCATCACAAAACTAATATCCAAAAGGAGTCAGAAAAAACTACGAGAGTATATAGTTAAGCTACATATCGCCGAGGATGTATATTCTCAATTGTCGTCGCTGATATCATCTAGTCTCGATGATACGTCAGATAACGAATTCTCCGCGATAATGAACATCTACGTCACAGCAACATCAAAATTAGAAAACCAACACAATAATAACAACAAAAGTGACAACAATGGCATCAACATCAACAACGGAATAACTTCAGCATGAAGCCACAAACACACAACCACTAAAGAGGACCATGATATCAATAATCTCTACCAGGCCTGAATTCAGTGTGAATTTTCCCACTGCGTTACCAGTATATGAGATCGCGCAAGCAAAATTACGAGTATAATGCAGTTGGCCAAATATTAGATCGAAATCATTTGGAGGGTAGCAACCGAAAAATTTTCTGATTTTTGCGAGTAAAAATGATAGCGACGGATTGTTTCTTTACTATATGGGACTTACCAACTCGAACATATCAATAATGAATTCCAACGTAGAATAAATTCCATCACAGGAAAAAACTCAAAAATCGATATAACAGTTCATGAACCAACACTATCAGCCGCGATTGAGAAAAACTCGCCTGGGTATTTGTTAGATATATAGCAGAATTATATAAGAACTGTGCTAGGATGTCCTTAAATCCCACCACCCAAATATTAAATGCCGCGATAACCAACCCTAAATGATTGTATCACAGATGTGAAAACATTTATAGCAGAACCAGAGTACAGAGAACCCATTTGGTAAAAGGAATTATTCACAATTCTATCTAATGGTGAAAAAATATCCACTAATATTAATAACCTATTTTTTTTTTTTAACGGATACACTTAAATTAATTGTAAATGATGATTATTTTGATAGTTTCCGAGAAATAATAAACCCAGAACTCACTCTGGCATTTGATAAATTAAGGAATGCATTTGTTAGTGCTACACAAAATCATTCTGATGACTTAAAACAACAAATCATCAGAATAATTCAGCATAAAAATATAAAAAAGACAATAATGAGTACATTAATCTACGAATTCGTGACAGATTAATAAAGTTTACAGCTACTATGTCATATGATAATAAGGTATTTTATCTCTCAGATAAGGTATTTCTTGATCACTTTAAAATAACTAAAGAACAATTAAAGACATTTGTAATAGCCGAACATGCAACCGAACAACTAAAGAAAACACTCAGTGATCTTATCAATTCAAACTTTTTTCTGATACTCACTACATGGAAAAATTACCCTCGCTGGGCATCCTCAAACATAAAAATGACCCAGACAATGGTGGGCGGTATATTGCTCCTGCTAATGTTAATATATCCTCGGTGATTGCAATAAATCTAGTATGTGATGTTTTTAATGAAAGTTACCAATTAAATTTAGAACATAGAAATCAAGCCCAGGAAGGATACATTTTATATTTGTTTGAACCAACTGTTCCATCTGGATTTTTATTCATACAGGAACCGGTCAACTCAATGTATATGCGATGTCACAAGGATTCATTAACGAGAATCAATTTTAAATTCATTGACCAATCCAATAATTTTTTAGATTTACGTGGTGAGATTTTACAAATTGGTCTGTATGTAAAATCCTAATCGATTTTCATCGTAAACAGTTTCCATTGTAACATTTCCCATCCTAACACTTTCAATCTTGAGATTTCAGTGTTATTTTACTTCCGAGACACGCGGTGCAAAAAATAGTAATAACTTTGATCCAGACGGGAGACTTCAAATTATCGTGATGAATAGAAAGTCTTAAGCGAACGTATTCTTTCGCTTGACATTGCTGTTTCAGTGCAGTTAGCATAGAATCCCACAACTATGTAATTAACCCTTCTGAATTCTCCAAAGGAACATTGGACTTGAAATCTTTAAACTTTACTGCTTACATGTAGGCTGTAGTTCTACATTTTTGAGAGGAACGCTTTTTAGTCTTTCAAATGTGATCGTAATTTTTAGGGTTTACTAAGGTTAGTGAACTTTGCTTAGACGTCATGTCATCTTCAAAATCACTGGCATGAATTTGAGCCAAGACGTCAACTACCGTGCGAGGCTATACATCACGTTTCTGTTTCTTTTGGTCCTTAACTCTGCTAAAATGTCCAACAGTACTGTGACCGTTTGATTTTAACTATTCTCTTTCTGTTCTTGGTCTTCTTTCTTTTCTGCTGCTGCTCTTTCTTCCTGGTGTTTTCTACTTGATTCTTCTTCTTCCCGCTGTTAAAGGAGAAACACTTGGTTTGCTTCTTTTTGATGTTGTAAAAATAGTTCCGTTTCTTCTTTCTGTCTCTGCTTAAAATCATCAACGTGTAAACAAGAAAGAGAAGGTGACGATGGTTCCGGAACAAATTCTTGTGAATTTAGAAAATCCACAATATCCCAGTTAAAATCAACTTTTCTGCATGTAAATTTGTGTTGACTTTGATAGACACTGATATACCATTACTTGCTGTCTACTGGTTCACCCCAATTCATCGTTATCTTAGTTTCCGACATGATTGACAACTCTGTCGCATCGAATGACTGCGCACACAGACGCTATAACTTCTATATAGGAAATTTGACGTCACAAACTACTTTCTTCCGATTGGAAAACTTTGACTGACTTTTGTAACGCGTGTTTGGATTTGTGGATAAACTCAACCCGTTTCGATCCGCTCTTCCCTTATAAATAACCGAAGTACACGGCATTCGCGTCACCCGATCTGATCACACGATGTGTACCAACGTAGAATCCTCTAACCTTGTTTCATCCATGCTCTTTCACCCGGACTATCCTATGTATGTCAGCTCATCATGGGCTATCACTCATAAGACTGATACAGCCCTTTGGAAAAGAAGAATCTATGTGGAGAGGCAACGTCGTTTAAAGAGAATTCTCCTCTATAGACCAGAAGTGAGAAGAAGTATAAGGAGAAGAAGAAAATTCATGAGATGTCCTCTGTGTTAACAATATAATGTTAAACAAAAAAGTCTAAAGGCTCTTTTCAGGGCCACTCATATACCTAGAAAAGATATTTGCTTTCTTTGCCTCAATTTCCCTTGTCGCTAGACAGGCCCAAATAAAAATAATATTCCCCATGTTAAATTTCATTGTCGCTAGATTGTCCCACTATGTTAAATTCCCTTTGTCGCCAGAGTATCCAAAGCCCTTTTTTGTAATCAATTTGAAGTTAGCGAGCGATTTATTAGAAGGCATGGTAGAGGAGGACGCCAACAAATTAAGAAGACTTATTAAAACAAATTTTGTAAGAGTAGAAATATTGAAGGAGGCACTTGATAGTGTCATCAAGGTCAGGTGCTTTCTAGAAGAAACATTATATTGGATAGAGTGGGCATATGTGAATCGGGGACTAGACCAACTAAAGAAAGCGGAAGCAATGACGAGAAAGGTGAAGGTAGAAGAGGTGATCACGATTAAAGATAACTGGACAAAGCAGCGAAAGGAACAAGACAACAAAACAAAGAAAGAGGACTTTGATCAACTAAATCCGAGATGGATTAAAGTTCAGGAAATGTTTAAAGCTATTGGACATCCTGACTGGATTCCCGAGGACGAAACGAAGAAAACAAATGAATCATCCTTAAACTCAAAAGGTGGTAGAACAACGGCAGAAAATAAAACTAAAGGTACCCAAAGGCTCTTTTCGAGGCCACTCATATACCTCGAAAAGATTTTTCCTTTCTTTGCTTAAATTTCCCTTGTCGCTAGACAGACCCAAATAAAAATAATATTCCCCATGTTAAATTCCCCTTGTTGCTAGATAGTCTCACTATGTTAAATTCCCCTTGTCACCAGAGTATACCTATCCCTTTTTGGCTGGATTTTCCAATGTCTCTAGATCGTCTCCTATTACCACTGTTGTGTTCTAAACTGTATTTGTCTTCTTTAAAAATGCATATCAGCTAGAACATGAATAACGAAACCTCTCCGGTTGCATAATCATGTAAACAAATTGAATTGTATGACTCGTCTTGCTGAGTTAACAAACGTCGTCTTATCAAAATACCAAGTCTACGTCAGCTTGATATATCCTTATATATTGGACACGCAAAGTTATAAATCTTAGATACAGATTGCTAGGTGGTACTATCTTTTATCCCGACATACGACGCCCTCCAAATTGTAAAATATAGTCGACCAGTATATGTCATTTAATGATGTTTTTACCTTTTGAGCATGAAATATAAAGTGTAATAAGGTCGAGACACAGATCAGTCAGTATTGTATGTAACGGTATATCTGCGCAGTTGGATGTGCCGTACACATAAGTAAATACTTAAAGAATTTATTCATTTTTTTAAGGAACAACAAGCTACAGATTACATTGTTAACACATTACATAGATATGAAGACAAGTCTAGATATTAATTACTCACTGCACATATTTCCCATTCCGTTTGATGTGGTGGGTAATTTTTCACCGGAAAAATTACACATTTGCAGTAAAGTATACTTTCACATGAAAGATGCAACAAAACGTAACCAATTAGTATAATGGAGAGCACGAAGGACAAAAAATTAAATGTTCAGTTCATGCTTATACAAATAGTAGCAATATATACACTTCATGCTTCTTTTGTAGCAAAAGGTGCTCGTTTACTCAATTCTACCCAGCCTGCCTATCAACCTATCTAACTATGGACCAACATACCAACTATCGATCTACATGCCCTCTCTCCATACACCAATATATCTTCCAAACAAAAACTGTATTTATTTATTAAGACAAATATTTGATGACACGATATCTATTAAAAGCGAAAATAGCTAAAATTAGACGTACTTTGTTTTTATTTGTTTCACTTTTACTCCAATACATTTAAGATTGTAAAAAAGAACTACAGCAATAATAAATCCAAACTCAAATAATCGATCAAGTAATTTACCGTTTTCGAAACCGTTTTCAATCATGTCTTTTCCATTCCTCTGCCAAATCTTGTTTGTAGATTTCCACTTTTCCATAGGAGTCAAGATTTCCGCATGAAGTTTGTTTTGGTGTTTATGAATGTAAGTTGTCATAATAAGCGTTTAATATCAAAATGATGGGAAAGTATTTAACTATTTTGTATTTGCACTGTTATCAATTATACAGATAATACAAACACGCAAACACACACACACATACACGTATCTATAATGTGTGTGTGTATGTGTGTGGAGAGAGAGAGAGAGATAGAGAGAGAGAGAGAGAGAGAGAGAGAGAGAGAGAGAGAGAGAGAGAGAGAGAGAGAGAGAGAGAGAGAGAGAGAGAGAAGCTAGGACTTGCTTGGCACGTGATAAAGGTTGCTGAAAGTTCATGTCGTTGTATAAATATACCAGCAGCAATAATACCTGCTTGTACAGAGACATATGCATATACACATGTATCTAAAAACTTCTTGAGGTTCAAAATGTAACTTATCAATGTTATCGGATTTTTTTCATGTCGTAAATTAAATCTCTTAAATCGCGCTAGAATAAAATAGCCATACTATTGAATTACCCATCTCTTGTGAAGTGTTTACTGTGTTTATCCATCGTGGTAGTCGCCCGGAAATACATCGATTTATTTGTGTTTGTACACTTATGAAACACATCATACAGGTATTGTTAATGTAACGATATCATTTGTCAGATAGTAATTCACACTCAGATAGAAAAACAGACACATTTTATTGTTCGTATATGGTAAAGTCCGGATAGCATGTAAAACGCAAACCATGCTGTGTTTGTATACGGGTAAGAACTAATGAAAAGCCCATCCGCTTATATCCAGAAAAAGAGGCTCCTCAACATATCAAGCCATCTCAAACCAAGAGAATGACAGAGCAATAAGAAATAAAAATATCAGAGACATGAACTCTCTAATCAGGAAACAATACATGAAACTGTGTATTAACTATTTAAAGCTCAACACAAGAAAAGGTACATTGTACAGATGCATTAGGAGTAAAATTACTTTCTCACTAAATCAACCGCCATTTGGCTGATTTGGGAAAATGTTTGGCAGGATTTCCACTTAGGAGTCCTAGTTTCCTCATGACACAATACTCCATCTGCTGAAAAGCACGAACACGGACACAGAAGCACAAATGTAACATCGATCCATACATACGTAGTTACGTACATACATACATACATATATACATACATACATACATACATACGTACGTACGTACGCCATCCAGGTCTTCCAATATTCCCTCATTTTTTTGCAGGAAATTTATCTTTTTTTCTTCCAGTTTAATCCAGTCTGGATACCCCTTTCTCCTATACATTGTAGTTGACCTTCTTCCAGTTTTCATTTAGTTTCTCAATGTCTGCAATTGTTTTCTTCTTTGTTATTTTTCGTTCCTCTCCTTCTTCTTAAGGGTGAAGAACATCCCTCACGCAAAACATTATATTCTAAAGAGACCTAAATTGAACTATTTCCATTTTGTTTACAAGCACAAATAATACAAAGAAACACTTACTTGAGAAGGACAAACGTTTTCAGAAACAAACATATAAATAGCAGCAGAGAGGGTGAATCCTACAACGTTTTTAGACAAAATTTGATTGAAATCCTAAAACGAGCCGTCTTATAATCTTATTTTAACCAAAAAAAGGCGAACCCTACAACGTTTTCAGACAAAAAAATTGATTGAAATCTACATACGAAATCATTTTAACTAAAAAAATGAAAACGATTTTTTAATCAATTTTGGTCGCAACTTGTTGTCATCCACCCTCTCTGCTGCTATGGGTTAATAAAAATAATAAAATGATTTGATCTAGTCTTTATGATGAAAGTCTTTAGGACGAAAATCATTTATGATTTCACAAACAGACTAATCGCTAACACCTCTTCTTGTAAATCAATCAGATTATTTGACTGGTCGGTGAGTTTGAAATTAATTCTGGTTAATGAATTATTATGGCATCGCATGTAGACAGGATTAATTGGGTTTTCAATAATTAGGAATCCTGGAGGAGCTGTTGGTGCAAATGAATAAAGAATATATCCCTGCTGAGCTTGATTTGATTGCTCTAGATTAATCTGATAGCTTCCTTCGATAACATCACACACTAAATTGAGCGCAATCACTGAGGATATATTCACATTGAACGGAGCGATATGCCTACCACCACCATCTGGATCATTATTATGTTTGAGGAGGACAGTTGAATCTGATTTTTGTAGCGCTTTGATGATATCGGTTTTAACAATTCTTACTAATTCATCAGCGTTGTATTTCGGAAACCTGAAATTACGCAGATTGTCCTCTGTGATATTGTAATCGGTTAAGAATCGTTGTTTGTTGTCGCTGTTGTCATTAATTATTGTTTGAATAATTAGTTCATAGATATATTTCATGTCCGATATAAGCTGATTTATTATTTCAACGTGTGTTTGCGATCTTGTTTTCCGTAGTTGTTCTAGTTGTGTGTCATATAATTGTTTAATCTCATTAAAATAACCACGGACGTCAGTTAGCGTAAATGAAATAGTAACAGATGAGTCGGTTGTTCTTTTAATGATAAAATCCCATTGCAATGTGTCTTTGTTGGTGAATATAAATCTATCGGCGATTCTTCCTTTTCTTATATCAGATAAATTATCTCGATAACTGGGATTGATTTCATGATATGATTGTACATCCGTGGTTAAGTCGGTGGTGGATTTTTCCGGTGGTTTTTCAGGCCATCCTAGTACGGTTCTTATCGAGCTGTTATAGATATCTACGACGTATCCTTCTGTGCTTATCTCAATTGCGGATGATAGCGTCGGCTCATGAACTGTTATAGCGATTTTCGATTCTGTTTCAGTAATCGATTTTATTCTACGCGCGAATTCATTATTGATTTGTTCTATTTGGTATGACCCTGTTGGTATCGAAACGACGTTCCAGTCTGGGGTTCCGTCGGGTTTATTCTTATACGAGAACACCAGTGAATTATTGGGTTGTTGACCACCAAATGATTTTGATCTGATATTAGGCCAACTGTGATACACTCGTAGTTTTGCTAGCGCTATCTCCTTCACTGGGACCGGAGAGGGGAAATTCACACTGAATTCTGGATTCGTTGATGTTATTGATATCATGCTTGTTTGTACTGGGTTCGTGTTCTCCACTATTCGTTGAAGTAATTCCTGCGGTGTTGTCATTGTTATTATACTCATGATTTATTTCTAATTTTGGTATCGAGGAATCATAAATACTGACCATCACTGAGAACTCACAATCTGGTAATGTTGATATTATTGAGATCATTTTGTTTTTTGGGTTCGTGTTTTCTGATTCCATCGGTGTTGTCATTGTTATTATATTCATGTTGTCGCTCTAATTTCGATATCGCGGAATCAAAAATACTGACCATCGCTGAGAATTCACTATCTGATATAATCGTATTATCGAGTGACGACGATATCATCAATGATAACTGCGAATATGCGGTTGATGCAATATGAAATTGAAGTAAGTAATTCTGCAGTTTACTCTGGCTGCATGATGATATCTTTTTTGCTATCCCGGTTGATATACCCCCGATTGTAGCCACCGCAGAAATGCAAATTGGAACTACGACCGGGGCAATCATTGTAACCGATGCAAGTATTATTCCGGCGCCAGCGAGAACGCTTGACACCGAGTACATAATAACATCAATTGCGGTGATTCTTCGTCGGTATTTTTTTATTTTTATTTGATACTCCTCAGTGAGGGTTTTGAGTCTATTCTGAAATTTTCTGACCTGATCATAGCGACATTGCGTCGATGACAAAGTCATTGTTGTTTATTTTAAAAATACTAGCGTTTTCAATTGTGAAATCCTTTCAATTTAGTTATTTACTTCGCATATGAATTCTAAGCACCAGGATATATTTTATCTAATCGTATTATCAACCGCGACAATCTCAAATTCTTCTTCACCCCGGATAATTACTGTTGCGGTGCCACCAAAATAGGTTTTACCGCTTACGATGATATCAAATTGCTTGTCAGAGATTAACGTCATCCTGTAGATACCATGAGGCCACTTCTCGATATTGACTTTCAATTTAGCATTAGATTCTTTTATCCAATCAAAGGTCCCATGCTTTACCCTTTCAGAGGTTTCTTTTAGTTTAGCAATATCGTCATAAATGTCGAGATAGGTTTTATTGATTTCGGTATATTTCATCAACTTTCCATCGCGGAGTTTAAAAAATGAAGCCAGCAGGATGTCAAGTTCCAAACCTTTTCGGTTTAGATAATTCCTGTTGAGTTCAGAATATGTCGTCGTGATATTGTAACGTTCAGAGCCCTCAAAGAAATTTTTAGCCATTTCGCTGATGCGTTTTTGTTCATCAATAGCTTTTTTAACTTCAGCGAGAGTCATTCCTGCCACAAGCGGGGTTCCAAAGAATCTACCAACAATGTCGTTAGTGGGTTTTTGATCTTCTATTAGTTTAGAAATCTCGAGATAATTTGCCTTGAATTCTGAAGCAGTCATCATCCTTCCAGCTTCCTTGTTAGCGAAGAATGAATTCAACAAGTCTTTAATTTCAGTGAGAGTCATGCCAACCACAAGAGGGGTTCCAAAGAATCTACCAACAATGTCGTTAGTGGGTTTTTGATCTTCTATTAGTTTAGAAATCTCGAGATAATTTGCCTTGAATTCTGAAGCAGTCATCATCCTTCCAGCTTCCTTGTTAGCGAAGAATGAATTCAACAAGTCTTTAATTTCAGTGAGAGTCATGCCAACCACAAGAGGGGTTCCAAAGAATTTATGTATAACATTTTTGCGAAAAGAATTATAACCTCGTATATGATCATCCAGCTCACGGCCGTGGGTGGTAATCTTGTTGTCTTGGGTGGTAATCCTGTTGTCGTTGTCGGTAATCATCTTGTTGTGGGTGGCAATCGCGTCTGTGATCGTAGACACAAGTGTGCCTGGTTTAAGTCGTCCGTCGTTGGAATACAGCGCAATAGAGTTTTCAGCGGCGTCGCGCTGCCGTATCAAAATGTCATTCAATGACACATCACTGGATTTCAATTTACCCTGTTTGTCTTGAAATACAACTATTTCATTAGGATCAACACTTGTTAAATTTAACGTCTCAGCTATTTCATCTTCAATTATTTTTTTTACATCCTTGATAGAATCAGGTGGTGCAGTGCCATCGGGTTTGGGTTTCAAAGATCTCCCCCAAATATCAATCATGTTATTGTAAAACTCTTTCTCTCTCTAAAATCGTTTCGATTTCCAGCGATTGCTGGTGTAGTCATTTACGACAATATGAGGTGGTTTTCCGCTTGGGTTACTCAAGGAGTTAGAAATAGCGTCAAGGACATTTAATACTTCGCTGCCACATATTGGTGGGTCAATCATCGTTTGTGTTGGTAGCGTAGAATACCAAGTCTTCATTGGAAGGGCTTTTATATACCGCATAAACTCTTTTGGTGGGGCTAATCCATATGAATCGAAATAAACAATCCCACGTGGATCAATAGCGTATGCAACCCAGTGAGTTCCAGGTCCGGTGCTGTTATCTAAATTAATGATTCCGGTTTCAACGCTGTTTGGTTGATGTGGTAATTGATCTTTCATAAAGACACCTCTGAAGTTTTTAATCGCGAGTTTTTTAGCCGCATCCATTAAATCAAAATTGGACATGGGAATCTTCGATTCCTGAATTAATAAATCGTTCCTGGTAGTCTTAGACCCTTTCCGCTGTACCACGAATACGGGGTTCCTGGTAGTCTTAGACCCAATCCGTGAACGGATCGTCCCTTTTTTTTATATCCTTTCCCAGTTGCCTTCTTTAGTGCCATTCCTGCTGCAGTACCAACGGCTCCTAACGCTGCCGCTTTAGCCACCGCTGGGGCTGCTGCTGCAATCAATGCTGGAATCGCAGCTAACAACGGAAATATACCGCCTGTTTTAATCATATTTTTGATAGCAGCCGCAGAAAGAGTAATCTGAACACCTTTTTCGGCTGCAAGTGCATCATTGAAATGTTTTATTTGACGAGTTGTCAGCGATAATTTATTTGCACCACCAGTCATTTGGTTGGGTTTCAACGTGATTGTGGTTCCACATTTTTTAGCTGATTCCGATTGCAATTTTTTTAATTGACCGGGAGTTAACGTAACACTAATAACACTATATGACATTATACATAATTGATTGATTCTAAATCGTTTACAATTTCAATTACATGTTTTCTACTGGTGCATCTACCACTCTCATTCTTCCTCTAACACCTTCGAGTAGCATTGATTTGTCGCTGAGAATGACAGCAACCGCTCTATAATTCTCAATAGCATCAGGCTTGGTTACATTAGCTCTAAAATGTATATCAACGACGGATTGTCTTGTTAAATCGAGATGTTCCAGCGAAAAGTAATAGATCGGATACAGATTTTTAAAATCCAATTGTGATATTTGCAAACCAGTATCGACATTTTGATCGCGTGCCATAAATGACAACAGACGATGATAAACTCGTGCAATATGATTTTCTGTGTAATTAAGTTGTATATCCTCGGATGGTTCCTGTTGGCCATTTATTCTCAGTGAGACGTCTTTAACACCTAATTGATCAAATATCATATGACTGAAGCGTTGATTGCCAACTCGTGTGTTATCCTGTAACGCTACGAATATATGACGTGGCGCAGTAACACCTTGTTTTGATGCTAGATTCCACGTGAATAAACCGTTGATATTTGATTGTTTAACATCTGTACTCACGGTTAACCAGCTCAACAACGATTTTCCTCCTTGGTCCATAAATGATAGTAATCGTTCTTCTGCAGTGATTGCTGGAGTCAACACTGGCATCCACAATGATATTTTTGTTAAATTGACTTTACCGGCATCAGCATTGGGATTTGCATCATCTGCTGGAATTCTCCAAATTGCGTCGTTATCATCACTCTTTCGTACAAGCGATACTGTATGCTTCGCCCCATAAATAACTTTTCGGACGTTTCTACAGAATCCAAATATGTGATGCAGTGGAATCGCGCATGAAAATGATTTACGCCCTACTCCCAACATTGAGTTTCGTGTTGCAGCTCCTAGATTGAAATTAACGTCGTTGTTTATAACTACAGCCTCGACATCAGCATCATCATTAGCAGCACTGGCTTTTTTTGGTCGTCTTACAACGAATTGTTTTCCTCCAGCGTTATTCCTACCATCTTTTGCAAACATCATAGAAGGTCCTGCTGATCTTGTATAATCATCAGAATATCTCGCTAACCCGATTATTGTTGTAGCCACATCAACATCGCGATCTATCGACTCGATTTCCTTTCCATCAATGAGGTATCTTGCACTCTCAAATAACGCCATAATACCATTATTGACAAAACCGACTTGAGTACCAGCTGGATATGATGCTCCAGCAGCTGTTACAAGTTCTCCTTCTACTTCAATAAACTCTTCAGCGGGTAGAAAGTATTTACTGGTATCATGGACTTGAAGTTCAATTCGCGATCGACTATTTGCGTCTATCGCATGATAAGCGTAATATTGATAATCGCGTACAGAATCATCCTTGCCAACTGGGGCGTCTATATCAAACGCCGGATCATGTGATTTTTTGAACATTTTATTCTATTTATCAGAGTCTAAACGTGAAATCATAAACGATTTTCATCGACGTAGTTTTTTAAAGCCGCTTCCTGCTATCATATTTGCAATATTGCTTTGGTCGGGAGTTAAAGCCATCGACGCTAATTTTTCGTCTACTGCGTTATTTATAATTCTACTAACACTTGCAGGCATTTCCGCTGTAGACGGTAACGGTTTCTTTGAAAATCCTTTGGATTTTTCTCGTAAATCACTTCGTGATTTCACTAATGATGTTATTTTATTCTTCGCAGTTGAAAACGCTTTTCCAGCAAGATCTCCAACAGCACCAATACCCTTATCACGAATAACTTCAATTGCTTTCATTCCTAGTTGTTTAGCCAACGGCATCACTTTTGGAGCCATTCTCGCAAATAACCCTGCAATGGTATTGCCTAAACCATCTCCGTAGTATGCTCTATAAACTGGAAACCGTGAATTAACTACGTAGACGGGGGTTGGTTTATCATGATTGTAGTGTATGATCATTATTTGAAATCAGAAACCATTTTTCAATTGGAAACGCTAGCGTTTTTATTCAGTCTCGGTGATTAATCACTGTGATACCCACTTTCCACTAACTCGCCAATGAAATCTCGATATGTGCTGATATCCATGATACCACCCTGAAATAATCGTCTACATATATCAGATGCTTCATTAATTATTTCCGGTGAGTTATTTCCAGCTCGGAACCCTCCTACAAGAACTTCTAATCGTGATATATCATTGATAACACTACCAGGACATACCCCACTTTGGGGTCCACTGGAATCTTGCAATCCGCTTCCGCTATAACCAGTTGCTACATCCATTTTTTCTTCTTCATCCATGGGTTGTAAATAACCAAGAGGATCATAATCATCATCATCAGGTGGTAGTTGTTGTTTTTTAGGTGAAAAAGATATTTTCTTTGCAGGTTGCTGTCGCTTTTGCGGTTTTTGTTTTTCATATTGTTTATACACTATATCCACCGCATTGATATATTCAATGTATGATGCACTATCTGTCTTAATTTGACTTTTTTTAGTTTTGATTTTGTAGAATATATCAGCCCAATGAGTGAAATTCTTAACATATTTATGATGTTCTGGTTTCAACATTTTTTTTCTGTTTTCATAAGTCATAACAACAAGCGCAGGAATTTCTGGTGGATCAGTCTTATCAATTGCTGCTAACCCTTCCTCGTTAAATCTCACGCGTAAATCATCTACTGTTCTTTTTGATTCCATTTTTTGTACAGTCTGTTTTGTTTGTTCAGTTTTCGCTGCTATTTTTTCAAGTTCACCGATAATAGATTTCCCCGTCTCGGGATCATTCCCCCGTATAGCACGCTCTACCCCGTACGTTGCTGTGGTTACTGGTTTAAACAATTCTTCGGATCCCGCAGCAAAATCAGTTTGTAAACTCTGTCGTTGTTGCAGTTTATTTCTTACAGAGTCACGAATTGGTACAAATCTCCTGATTGCATCCAGTCGTTCACGAGCCAATCGGGTTGTTAATGCTTCATTGACCATTATTTGAGATCAGAAACAATTTTTCAATTGCAAAACACTTTTTCAATCCGACCTAACACCATCGGATGATTTTTGATACGGTCTTGGAAGTGTTTTAGAGGCGTTATCATTGATGTTGAAAGTGTGGAAATCCTTATAAAAATAATTAATACCACACTTTCAACATTCTTTTGACATGTCGGATGATTTTTAACACGGTCATGGAAGTGTTATTTCATCGTGAGACAGCTTTGTTCATCGATGTTGAAACTATCAAAATTGTATATATAAATAAATAATACTGATAGTTTCAACATCCTAGTTTTGATCAATCTGAACCGTCCATCAATTTTTATTCAGTGTGAAATATTTTCACTGTTTTTGACATTGTCAATCAAAAAATGCTAAAAAAAATTAAAATCTCTATGAGGGACGGTCACAATCAAATAATGATAAATGGTCGGGCAATCAAAATTGTTCATTTTCTTGAATTAACGCCCGTAGGTTTCTCATAGGAGCGAACACACTTACGTCACTGGAAAATGCGAGAGAGTCCTTAATAGAATTCTGAATTGTTTTGATGAGCGCATACTTCTTTGGTAGCATATATTTATTGTTGTTAACTCCGTATTCTATATCCTGAAAATCAGACATGATTTGATCAGGATTTAACCCATCTGATAGTTCAATATCCCAACCTTTCAATTTTGAAATCTCGGATATGATGCTATTCATGTTTTCAGAATTCATTATTCTATAATAATGATATATTTCTAAATGAAAAATATGACGCATTAGACATAACTAAATTGAACTTTTTGTCCCGTCCTTTTTGAAATAGCCGTCTTGGTTATTCCCTCTGCAACATATCGTACTGAGGCTCTACAAATATCGAAGTGCCTACCGGCTTCATTCATTGATTGAAATATTTTTTCTTCGTTAGTTATCGTATTCAAAGATTTCACAGGTCTCGCTTTTTTCGAGTATTTCCCAGTCCCCCCTCGTTCGGTATTCTCACTTTGTGTAACAGCCTGCAGATTTGATAAAGAATTGTTTTTCGGATTAGAATCGATATGATCAATGACAGAATCATCCTCGATCAATCCATGGAAACACTCGTACACGAAACGATGATTGAGATATTTCTTCTTTCCAGCACCAAACACCAAATACCCCATACCATTGTCAGCACCAACTGATTTCTTCAGTCTGCGGTTTCTTACAACACCATCACTGGATGCTTCATAATTTGTGATCACAGGGTGTTGTCTGAATTTTTGGTTCATTCGTATACATAATACTATTGTTTGTTTAATTCATTGTTTGGTTTAATGATAAATCTTTCGATGTAGTCTTGAGGAGTTCTTATGATTTTATCCTTGATACTGACTTTGTCAGCGTCAAGAATACTGACTTTGTCAGCGTCAAGAATACTGACTTTGTCAGCGTCAGGGTCATAATTTCTGATTGATTGTCCATTTTTTATTCTTTTATCATAATATCGCTTCAACTCCCTGTATCGCTTACCACCGCAATTCAAACACAACTGAGATTTTCCCCTAACCCCAACTCCACATCGTATGCACGGTAACGGACCAAGGCTTCCACGACGAAAGCTTTGCATATGATACCCACAGAACTCGTTTCTGCATGATTTGTTACACGGGATTACTGATCCAATCATAAGCCACTTGCAGTGATTCATATATAAAAATCTTTCATTTAAATGCTTGTTTTAATTATAGCATGAAGGAGTTCAAGAGATTGACTTCGAAAAATGCTGAATTCAATGCTGATAAGGAGTTTAAGAGATTATTAAAAATCAATCCTAGATTTAATCTCGATAGACCAAAAAAACGTAACAAACGTCCAAGAGACGGAAACATGAAAGAGTTTAAGAGATTATTAAAAATCAATCCTAGATTTAATCTCGATAAACCCAAAAAACGTCCAAGAGACGGAAACATGAAAGAGTTTAAGAGATTATTAAAAATCAATCCTAGATTTAATCTCGATAAACCCAAAAAACGTCCAATAGACGGAAACATGAAAGAGTTTAAGAGATTATTGAAAATCAATCCTAAATTTAATCTCGATAAACCAAAAAGACGTAACAAAATCAATCCTAGATTTAATCTCGATAAACCCAAAAAACGTCCAATAGACGGAAACATTAAAGAGTTTAAGAGATTATTGAAAATCAATCATAGATTTAATCTCGATAAACCAAAAAAAACGTCCAAGAGAGATTACCCCTGGAAAGATGCCCAATTCAATCTCGATATAGTTTCTAATACACCAAAGAATACAATTCTTGATAAAGCCATGATTAGTAAAATCAGAGACTGTTTTAATGAATTCAAGCGTGATGGAGCATCCTATTGTTGGTCAACATTTCGAATTGATGGTGTTGTTGATGCTACCATGACTGATGAAAAAGCAGCAGTGATAATTTCACGTGTTGTGGAAAAACGGCATTTTTTCCGAATCAAATTCATTATCGAAGTCGATGGCAAATGGATTATTAAGGATAAATTTGAACCAATCCTCAAAAATAAAAAAGCTGTCATTGTGAGTAGAGATTCCAAACCAGGGATTCTAACCGGCATTGATAAACCATACTACGAAAGATCTTATCCCGTAACAGCAATGGTTTATGGGATATATCCGTTAAATGATAAACCCGATATCGCAAAACTAGCTCCTATGAAATATTCGTCAGGGCTTAATTGTGTAGCAGAACGAATAATAGAACACTTCACAAATGCATCCCGAGGAAATAAACTAACTGATCTGCGACGCAGGAAAATAACCGAGTGGGAACTGACAGTGAAACAGCATGGTGCAAAGATTTCTGATATAGCTAAATTAGAAACATCATTAAGATTTCCAATAACAGTTATGACGATAACGGGAGAGGTTTTATACGAACCGAAATATAACAAAAATGGAGCACCAATGCAGATTATTGATCATAACAAACACGCGTGGACACCTGCGGTAACAATATTTCCACGAGAACGAACCGTGAAATATATCCCTAAGGAGTTCGTCGGGGATGTTTTCTATGAAGAGAAATTATTCGATGCTATTCATGCGTTGTGTAAGGATGATCCTGTGTCAGTGTGGTTACTTAGAAGTGATGAAGAATTCGATCAATTTGTAAAACCAAATGGTGAATTATATCGCGTTGAAGAATTAGATAACAGAATGAGAAAAATCGCTAGTGATTTTTCACCGGAGAATTCCCATGAAAAACTACTCACGGATAGTTTTACTATTCCATCAGTGGTAGCTCACTTCGCAAGAGAAAAAAACTCATGGCGTCCAACACGAAGTGATTTTCTTGAGGATGTTAAATTGAGTTGCGTCAAATTTGGTCATGGAGGACTGTGGAATACGAAATACTCACGTGATGGTATGATTTCAATTGATATATCCGCGTGTTATCCCGGAAGTTTTCTCGGGTATGGGGAATGCGCTGAGTACTTCAAACGATTTGGACACCCCACGCATGAAATGACTCGTGTTGCGATTAATGGACCATTGCCTGATTTTGATTTAACCGGATTCGCTCGTGTGATATCATTTGAATTAGCTACAGGGTTACATCCGTGTAGTTATGTTTGGCTCGGTAGACACCTATCTGAAAAGGCCTGGATGCCAATAGTGCTATTGAGATATATGATTGATTGTGGTATGCTAATATCGTTGATTGTTTCCGAGGCTATTATATGCTATCGAGCTCAGAAAGAAGTTTGGCTACCACAACCCGATCTAGATAGAATAATCAACGAACTACGAAAACAGTTTCCAGATTTCAGTGAAGAAGAAATCATAAATTGGTCTAAGAAGTTATTTGAAATTAAAAAAGAACAAGCAAAAGATCTCGGAAGAAGAATAATCGGTAAATTTACCCAGGGTGGACGATACGATAATGCAAAATATTCTTCGCGGTTGATCATAGATGTCGCTGAATACGATTTTATTGTAGCGGATTTAATGAAACAGGGAAAACTTGTATCCCGTAAGGATGCTTTTCTATCCAATGGTGAGAAATTAGGTACGGTTGTTACCTACTGTGATGGATATAATTCCCAGTACACACATTTGAGAAGTTCAATGCTAGCCTATGCTTGCATTAATCTATTTTCGATGAGAAATAGATTTCCTAATACCGCGGTTAGAGTAGCCACTGATTCGATGTATATACACAATAAGTACAAATCAGCTGTAGCGGCATTCACAGATCCCGAAGAAAATTGGGGGCGTTGGCGATTTAAAAAGGAGATGCTACATGAGTATTGTGAATCCGCAGACGTTGCCATGGATGATAAATATATTTGTTATAACCGTATTGAAATTCAATCAGAATTTTCTAATGCACCACCGGTATCTGATCCAGTATGTAGATACAAGACAGTTTATTTAAACGGTTGTGGTGGGTCAGGAAAGACAACTCGTGCAATTGAATTATTTCGTGGTGGTGGAAATACTTGTATTTCTACTAACATGATTGTGCTAACACCGACTCACAGACTCGCCAGAGAGATGATACAACGAGGGGTAAATGCTTGCACTTATCACAGCTTCTTTCGATGGAAGGGTGACAAATGGACTCCTGATCGAATGGGTGATAAATTCATTCCTGAAATCATAATCTGGGATGAAATATGCACAGTGTCATTAGATGTATTAAAAACATTTCTTGAGTGGTTGTTAACCAAAAACACAAAAGTCGTCATGTGCGGGGATCAAGGCCAACCACCACCATTTGTCGGTGCATCTCCACATGAATGGTTAAAGGGTTTTGTAGACTACTATGAAGAAATCAACACTGATTATAGATCACTTGATGAACGATTACGCGAGTTCAAAGCGCTAATTAGATTACAACCGGATAGAATCCAATGCGAAATAGCGCGTGAAGTGATTTCAGAAACCCCAATGAATGATTTCTGGGAAGCGTGGAGACCAAACGATTTGATCATTGCAAGTAGAAAAATAGTCAGGGATACACTTCAGATGAAGTTATTTGAATTGCATAAAGAAAAATTTGCAACGCTTCCAGTACCCCTTTGTTATAGGCCATCGGATACACGAAAACAGAATATTGAAGTTGATATTCCAGGACAGAGTGAAAAACAAATTCTGGTATTAAATGATATTGTGCTGGTTGATATCAATGTCGTTGAAGATGCATTGCGTGCTAATAAATCCCCGAGGACGCTAGGATACGCAGCAACAATACACTCTTCACAGGGATTGACTATATCGGATACAATTGTTTGGATGGTGGATAATCACATTCAATGGTCGAATTTAGTCTATCTCGCAGTATCCAGAGTACGAAAAATAAATCAACTTCGAAGAATTGTCCTCGATGATGAAATCATTGGTGATGATAATGACACAACAATGGATGATATTGATGTTAGCATCATTAATAAAAAACTCTCCGGTTACAAACAACAGGACAAAAAAAAACAACGAGAATTTGATATTGATGCTGAATTAATAATCACTTTGAAGAAACAACAGAATAATCACTGCGCGAGTTGCAATTGTATAATGCGTTGGCAGTATTCGGATAAGGATCCTCGCCAATTCACCGTAGACAGAAAAAATAACAATCTCGGTCATGTCAGAAATAATGTGATGTTGACTTGTCTTGAGTGCAATAGACGCAACGGTGCTAGTTAAGACCATGCGGTGGCAATTGAGTATCCTCGGGAATCACTTGTAGTTGTTGTCGAGTAAATCCTCGCTGAGGAGCAGTTGAATCCAGTTTATAGATTGCTGGTCTACCAGTTGATCGTGTTATACTAGATATCTTATGCGTAGTGACGCTCCAAATAGGATCAGTAGCCCTTTTTCTACCCCCTTCAAGCTCTCCTGGTTCGTATAAGTACCTCACAATGACACTACTACCAAGAATTGGTTGGGAAACGCTAGCGTTTCTAGGGAAATCTTTTTGTGGTTGTACGGGTATTGACTTCTTTTTAATCGCGTTGATAGGTTTCATGTTGATTGTTCTAGTAATCTCGTTATTCAGTGCAGTAATCACAGATGGTAATCTTTTAACCCATTCACTGGATCGCTTTTCTTGAATGAATTCTTTTGCGTATTGATATCCAAATAACCGCTCAGCAAGGGTTTTATTAAACCGTTCTACAATGGCCTGATCACGATGCAGTGCAGTATGCCCTCATCTGATAGCGACATTGTGATATTTCATTGTAGATAACACTGCACCCTGAAATTCCTTGCCAGGATCAACTTGTAACAGATTTGGCCAGTGCAGAGGACCTCGTCGATAAATCCTTTCAAATGCAGAAGCTACTTCAGTAGATGATTTTGTCCTTAGCGGTTCTGCTTCTTTGTATCGACTCGCAACATCAACTACGGTTAACGCGTATTTGTAACCGCGATCATGCGGCAGAAATAGTATATCAGCTTGATGAACTTCATTAGGAACGGTCACATCAAAATGCGAGTAGTTAATTTGTTTAGGCGGTGGTAGATAAATTTGCCATAGTGCCTGTTTGGATAACCAATTAGCCGCAGTGGTTTTTTTCACTTTTGCAGCACTAGCGAGTTTATTGATTGCAGCGTTACCCCTCCAGTATCCCCTCGGAGAATAATAAATTGATTCCATATTATTAATTACCGGCACCTAACATCAATTTACTTTTCATAGCCGATTTTATTAAAAATGAAGCCAATTTTTCTTTGAAGGATTTATCAGGAATAGCATTTAACGCATGAATTAATTTCACATCTGCTAGATGCCTGTGTTGCAGATTGCTGCTTTTATAAGCAACATCATGAAGGTGACAGGCCTTATCAATGGCGTTTATTGGTTCTTCACCGGGGTTGGGTTGATTTTGATTATTGAGTCTGATATCAAGTCTGGTTCCCGGTCCACAGTAGCTATATCCTGGGAGGTGCTTTTCTCCGGGGTACTTTGCCCATGGGGTTCCAGGGAGTTTTGCTAATTTGGCTGCGATATCACCTCCTCGTTTTTTTTTAAATCAGATTTCATAGACATAAATCTAAATTTCTTTGTACCACATTGCACGCATTTACCAGAAAGCGCTGATCGGTTATTTTTAGTTGTAATCGTCGTCACATCATCTGTGCCAGTACGCGTTTTACACTTCACACAATATAGATCCATAATTTATGTATAGAAATATGGATATAATTGATTTTTCAGCGACGAAAACAAGAGAACCAATTAAGCATCATGCAGCGCTACCAAACTCTATCCGGATGATTATAATCGGGCCATCTGGATCCGGTAAAACGCAATTGTTACTCAATTTAATAATGAGATGGATGAAGTGGGATAAGTTGTATTTAATTGCCCCTAGCGTAGATGATCAACGATGTTATGAAGTGCTAAAAGATTTTAACGAGAATGCATCAGAAATTAAGGGTGAGAACGCCATTGATTTTATAACCGATATCGATGAAGCACCGAGTATTGATGATATTGATGGAGATATTAACAATTTAGTCGTATACGACGATATAATGTTGGATAAACAAAAGAATCCTGCTAGAATATTTTCCCGTGGGCGTCACAAAAACACTGACGTGATATATGTCACTCAACGCTACACTCAGGTTCCAAAAGTCATCAGAGATAACTGCAATTTATTGTCTGTATTCAACGGAGTTGATACTCATACTCTTAGAAATATTTGGCAGACATGGTGTTCTGATATGGACTTCAATCAATTTCGAGATTTCTTTAGTCATGCTCAGTCGACTCCGCACGGATTCGCAACAATAAATTTGCATGATCCTCGGACACGATATCGTATAGGACTTGATCAAATATTCGGTTAAAATCATTTATTATTTTTTGTTAACCCAGTGATGAAATCACTAAGCAGCAGAGAGGGTGGATGACAACAAGTTGCGAGCAAAATTGATTAAAAAATCGTAAAATCTCCATTTTCATTTTTTTAGTTAAAATGAGATTTCGTAGGGAAAGCTCATTAAGATTTCAATCAATTTTTTGTCTGAAAACGTTGTAGGGTTCGCCTTTTTTTGGTTAAAATAAGATTATAAGACGGCTCGTTTTAGGATTTCAATCAAATTTTGTCTAAAAACGTTGTAGGATTCACCCTCTCTGCTGCTTAAATCATACACTTTCACCAGGCCAGTTTAATAACTGTTTATAGACACGCCACTGTACTCTCATAAAATCATCCTTTGGAGAAGAAGAAAGAATCTTTTGTTTGTGATAAAAGAGAAAATATATACTAAATGTTGGGAAATTGACCAGTCTCTTTTCTAAAACTCTTTTGGGCTGTGTCAAATGTACAGCATTGGCACACACGTGATTACATTGCAACATTGGAAAAATTGCTTTTGCTAATTATTTTCTAATATTTTAAACGTTATTGTTTTCAATCAACGGTTTGCTACATTTGGCGACTGTGTATGGTATCGCGTTCCAATAAATGACTTTTCTCCCAGTGTATGCCACAATTTAATGGTTAAACGTGTCTCAAGCTATTTCTGGAGTCATATAAAGTTATTGACAAACGAACTGAGTAGCGCATAGGTAAAATACACTCGCTTTGCACAGTAGTAGTCATGTATTATGTTATTAGACTCGGTCAACATATGCATTATAAGAAGTGACTTCGAAGTTTGGAGACTTCAACCTGCGTGCCATTGTTCCAACTAATGCGATTGCATATATAATCTCGAGAGGACATATGCAGAGGATATTATACATTTCGACAGACCTGTCTGTTATTTGTGGTGACTGGAGGAAATGGAAATGGAAATCGAGCGTGAGTTCTATAGAATTTGAGACTTTAGAACCGCAACAGAAAGCAATTCATGACATCCAAATGAACTTTCCATACTAGATCCATTACATTCAACCATTCTTAATAGCAGATTATTTACTTTGCGAGTGAAAACATTACCGTACAAACGAAAAAGTAGAATAGACTAATCTAGCAGCAGAGAGGGCGAACCTCACAACGTTTTTAGACAAAATTTTGATTGAAATCTTAAAACGAGCCTTCCTACGATCTCATTTTGACCAAAAAAAGGGCGAACCTCACAACTTTCCGGCAAAAAAGTCGATTGAAAAATCTCATATTTTAACTAAAAAAATATCTCCATTTTTGCAAAAACAGAGACTTTTACGATTTTTTAATTAATTTTGGTCGCAACTTGTTGTCATTCACCCTCTCTGCTGCTGAACTTTCAGTTCTGGTTTACAAAAAATAATAAATGATTTCAACCGGATATTTGATCGAGTCCGATACGATATCGTGTCCGAGGATCATGTAAATTTATCGTTACAAATCCGTGCGGGAATGACTGAGCGTTACTAAAGAAATTTCTAAATTGATTATGATCCATATCACCGCAGCACCATGTCTGCCAAATATTTCGTAACGTATGAGTATCAACTCCGTTGAATACACACAATAAATTACAGTTATCTCTGATCACTTTTGGAATCTGTGTGTAGCGTTGAGTGACATATATCACGTCCGTGTTTTTATGCCTGCCTCGGGAAAATATTAGAGCAGGATTTTTTTGTTTATCTAACATCACATCGTCGTATACGACTAAATTGTTAATGTTTCCATCGAGATCTTCTACTGATGTCGCCTCGTCAATATCGGTAATAAAATCAACGACGTTTTCATCTTTAATCTCTGAAGCGTTTTCATTAAAATCTTTTAACACTTCATAGCATCGTTGATCATCTACGTTTGGGGCAATTAAATACAACTTATCCCACTTCATCCATCTCATTATTAAATTGAGTAGCAATTGCGTCTTGCCGGATCCAGATGGCCCGATTATAATCATCCGGATAGAGTTTGGTAGCGCTGCATGATGCTTAACTGGTTCTCTTGTTTTAGTCGCTGAAAAATCAATTATATCCATATCTCTATACATAAATTATGGATCTATATTGTATGAAGTGTAAAACGCGTACTGGCACAGATGACTTGATGACGATTACAACTGGGAATAACCGATCAGCGCTTTCTGGTAAATGCGTACAATGTAGTACAAAGAAATTTAGATTTATTTCACTTGGTAAACCCAAGGAACCTTTAAAAAAAAACGAGGAGGTGATATCGCAGCCAAATTGGCAAAGCTCCCTGGAACCCCATGGGCAAAGTACCCCGGAGAAAAGCACCTTCCAGGATATAGCTACTGTGGCCCCGGAACACGATTAGATATCAGACTTGATAATCAAAATCAACCTCGACGTGGTGAAGAACCGATAAACGCTATTGATAAGGCGTGTCATGCTCATGATGTTGCATATAGGAGCAGCGATTTGCAGCAAAGACATCTCGCAGATGTGAAATTAATTCATGCATTAAATGCTATTCCTGATAAATCTTTCAAAGAAAAATTAGCTTTATGGTTAATAAAACCGGTTATGAAAAGCAAATTGATGTTAGGTGCCGGTAATTAATAACAACATGGAATCTATTTATTATTCTCCAAAAGGATACTGGCGGGGTAACGCTGCAATCAATAAACTCGCTAGCGCCGCAAAAGTGAAAAAAGCTACTGCGGCTAATTGGTTATCCAAACAGGCTATATGGCAAATTTATCTACCAGCGCCTAAACAAATTAATTACTCGCATTTTGATGTGACTGTCCCTAATGAAGTTCATCAGGCTGATATATTATTTTTGCCACATGATCGTGGTTACAAATACGCGTTAACCGTAGTTGATGTTGCGAGTCGATACAAAGAAGCAGAGCCGCTGAAAACAAAATCATCAACTGAAGTCGCTTCTGCATTTGAAAGGATTTATCGACGAGGCCCACTACGCTGGCCAAAACTATTGCAAGTTGATCCTGGCAAGGAATTTCAAGGCGCTCTTTTATCAACGATGAAACATCACAATGTCACCATCAGACGATCAGGCAATTGTAGAACGATTTAATCGGACTCTTGCAGAGCGGTTATTTGGATATCAATACGCGAAGGAGTTTATTCAGGATAAAAGATCCCGTGAATGGGTTAAGAGATTACCAGCTGTGATTACCGCGCTCAATAACGAGATTACTCGAACAATTAACATGAAACCTGTCAACGCGATTAAAAAGAAGTCTATACCTAAAATGGAAATAGAAGGAATTTCGCAAAATGATTCTAGCGTTTCCCAACCAATTCTTGGTAGTAATGTCACTGTTAGGTATTTATACGAACCAGGAGAGTTGGAAGGTGGCACAAAAAGGGCTACTGATCCTATTTGGAGTGTTACTGCACACAAGAGATCTACTATAACACGATCAACTGGTAGACCTCCAATCTATAAACTGGATTCAACTGCCCCTCAGCGGGGTTTTACACGCGAACAACTCCAAGTGATTCCTGACGATACTCAATTACCACCACAGGGTCTTAACTAGCGCCGTTGCGTCTATTGCACTCAAGACAAGTCAACATCACATTGTTTCTGACATGACCGAGACTGCTATTCTTTCTGTTTACGGTAAATTGGCGAGGATCCTTATCTAAATAACGCCAATGCATTATACAATTGCAACTTGCGCAGTGATTATTCTGTTGTTGTTTCAGGGTAATTATTAATCCAGCATCAATGTCAAATTCTCGTTGTTTTTTTTGTCTTGTTGTTTGTAACCGGAGAGTTTTTTATCAATAATTTTAACATCAATATCATCCATTGTTGTGTCATTATCATCGCCACCAATGATTTCATCATCGAAAACAATTCTTCGAAGTTGATTTATTTTTCGTACTCTGGATACTGCAAGATAGACTAAATTTGACCATTCGATGCGATTATCTACCATCCAAACAATTGTATCCGATATAGTCAATCCCTGTGAAGAATGTATCGTCGCTGCGTATCCTAGCGTCCACAGGGATTTATTAGCACGCAATGCATCTTCAACGACGCTGATATCAACCAGCACAATATCATTTAATACGAGAATTTGTTTTTCACTCTGTCCTGGAATATCAACTTCGATATTCTGTTTTCGTGTATCCGAAGGCCTATAACACAACGGTACTGGAAGCGTTGCAAATTTTTCTTTATGCAATTCAAATAACTTCATCTGAAGTGCGTCTCTGACTATCTTTCTACTTGCAATTATCAAATCGTTTGGTCTCCATGTTTCCCAAAAATCATTCATTGGAGTCTCTGAAATCACTTCACGCGCTATTTCACACTGGATTCTATCCGGTTGTAATCTAATTAGCGCTTTGAATTCTCGTAATCGTTCATCAAGTGATCTATAATCAGTGTTAATTTCTTCATAATAGTCTACAGAACCCTTTAGCCATTCATGTGGGGATCCACCGACAAATGGTGGTGGTTGGCCGTGATCCCCGCACATGACGACTTTTGTGTTTTTGTTTAACAACCACTCAAGAAATGTTTGTAATACATCTAATGATACTGTGCATATTTCGTCCCAAATTATGATTTCAGGAATGAATTTATCACCCATACGCTCAGGAGTCCATTTGTCACCCTTCCATCGAAAGAAGCTGTGATAAGTACAGGCATTTACCCCTCGTTGTTTCATCTCTCTGGCGAGTCTGTGAGTCGGTGTTAACACAATCATGGTTGACCGACGAAATAATTCGATTGCACGAGTTGTCTTTCCTGACCCACCACAACCGTTTAAATAAACTGTCTTATATCTACAGATTGGATCAGATACCGGTGGTGCATTAGAAAATTCTGATTGAATTTCAATACGGTTACAACAAAGATATTTATCATCCATGGCAACGTCTGCGGATTCGCAATACTCATATAGTGTTTCCTTTTTAAATCGCCCACACCCCCAATTTTCCTCGGGATCTGTGAATGCCGCTACAGCTGATTTGTATTTATTATGTATATACATCGAATCAGTGGCTACTATAACTGCGGTATTAGGAAATCTATTTATCATCGAAAATAGATTAATACAAGCATAGGCTAGCATAGAACTTCTTAAGTGTGTGTACTGGGAATTATATCCATCACAGTAGGTAACAACCGTACCTAATTTTTCACCATTGGATAGAAAAGCATCCTTACGGGATACAAGTTTTCCCTGTTTCGTTAAATCCGCTACAATAAAATCGTATTCAGCGACGTCTATGATCAACCGCGAAGAGTATTTTGCATTGTCGTATCTTCCACCCTGGGTAAATTTACCGATTATTCTTCGTCCAAAATCCTTTGCTTGTTCTTTTTTAATTTCAAATACCTTCTTAGACAAATTCATGATTTCTTCCTCGTTGAGATCAGGAAACAGTTTTCGCCGTTCGCTAATTATTCTATCTAGATCGGGTTGTGGTAGCCAAACTTCTTTCTGAGCTCGATAGGATATAATCGCCTCATTGACAATTAACGATATTAGCATACCACAATCGATCATATACCTCAATAACACTATTGGCATCCAGGCCTTTTCAGATAGGTGTCTACCAAGCCAAAGATAACTACACGGATGTAACCCTGTAGCTAATTCGAATGATATCACACGAGCGAATCCAGTTAAATCAAAATCAGGCAATGGACCATTAATCGCAACACGAGTCATTTCATGCGTGGGGTGTCCAAATCGTTTAAAATAGTTACTACATTCCCCATACCCGAGAAAACTTCCAGGATAACACGCGGATATATCAATTGAAATCATACCATCGCGTGCGTATTTTGTATTCCACAGTCCTCCATGACTAAATTCGACGCAACTCAATTTAACGTGTTCGAGAAAATCACTTCGTGTTGGACGCCATGAGTTTTTTTCTCTTGCAAAGTGAGCTACCACTGATGGAATAGTAAAACTATCCGTGAGTAGTTTTTCATGGAAACTCTCCGGTGAAAAATCATTTGCAATTTTTCTCATTCTGTTACCTAACTCTTCAACGCGATATAATTCACCATTTTGTCTTACAAATTGATCGAATCCTATTTCGGGATATTCATCACTTCTAAGTAACCACACTGACACAGGATCATCCTTACACAGCGTCTGAATAGCATCGAATAATTTCTCTTCATAGAAAACATCCCCGACGAACTCCTTGGGGATATATTTCACGATTCGTTCTCGTGGAAATATTGTTACTGCAGCCGTCCACGCGTGTTCGTTATGATCAATAATTTGTATTGGCGCTCCTTGTAATTTATATTTCGGTTCGTGTAATACTTCTCCGGTTATCCTCATAACGGTTATTGGGAATTTTAATGATGATTCTAATTTAGCTATATCGGAAATCTTTGCAACGTTCTGTTTCACTGTCAGTTCCCATTCGGTTATTTTCCTACGTCGCAGATCAGTTAGTTTATTTCCTCGAGGGGAATTTATGAAGTGTTCCATTACCCGTGTTGATACACAATTCAACGTCGAAGATAGTTTCATAGAAGCTAGTTTTGTAATATCAGGTTTATCATTTAGCGGGTATATTCCATAAACGACTGCTGTTACAGGATAAGATCTCTCGTAGTATGGTTTGTCGATTCCAGTTAGAATTCCTGGTTTGGAATCTCTACTCAGTGTGATTGTTTTTTTATTCTTGAGGATTGGTTCAAATTTATCCCTAATAATCCATTTGCCATCGACTTCGATAATGAATTTTATTCGGAAAAAATACCTTTTTCCCCAACACGTGAAATTATCACTGCTGCTTTTTCATCATTCATGGTAGCGTCAACAACACCATCAATTCGAAATGTTGACCAACAATAAGAAGCTCCATCACGCTTGAATTCATTAAAACAGTCTCTGATTTTACTAATCATGGCTTTATCAAGAATTGTATTCTTTGGTGTATCAGAAACTATATCAAGATTGAATTGAGCATTTTTCCAGGGTAATCTCTTGGACGTTTTTTTTGGTTTATCGAGATTAAATTTAGGATTAATTTTTAATAATCTCTTAAACTCTTTCATGTTTCCGTCTCTTGGACGTTTGAGATTAATTTTGTTACGTTTTTTTGGTTTATCGAGATTAAATTTAGGATTAATTTTTAATAATCTCTTAAACTCTTTCATGTTTCCGTCTCTTGGACGTTTGAGATTAATTTTGTTACGTTTTTTGGGTTTATCGAGATTAAATTTAGGATTAATTTTTAATAATCTCTTAAACTCTTTCATGTTACCGTCTCTTGGACGTTTGAGATTAATTTTGTTACGTTTTTTGGGTTTATCGAGATTAAATCTAGGACTAATTTTTAATAATCTCTTAAACTCTTTCATGTTTCCGTCCACTAGACGTTTTTTTGGTTTATCGAGATTAAATCTAGTACTAATTTTTAATAATCTCTTAAACTCTTTATCAGGATTGAATTGAGCATTTTTCCAAGGCTTAATTTTCGATAATCTCTCGAACTTCTTCATGCTATAATTAAAACAAGCATTTAAATGAAAGATTTATATATAATGAATCACTGCAAATGGCTCATGATTGGATCAACGACTCCGTGTAACAAATCATGTAGAAAGGAATTCTGTGGGTATCATATGCAAAGTTTTCGTCGTGGAAGCCTTGGTCCATTACCCTGCATACGATGTGGGGTTGGGGTCAGTGGAGAATCGCAGTTGTGTTTGAGTTGTGGTGGTAAACGATACAGGGAATTGAAGCGTTATTATGACAAAAGAATCAAAAATGGACAATCAATCAGAAATTATGACCCTGAAAAAGTCCTTGACGTTGACAAAGTCAAGGATAAAGTCATAAGAACCACCCAAGACTACATCGAAAGCTTTTCCAAGGATGTAATCATTAGACCAAACAATGAATTAGACAAACAATAGTATTAGTATACGAATGAACCAAGAATTCAGACCACACCCTGTGATTACAAACTATGAAGCATCCAGTGATGGTATCGTAAGAAACCGTAGACTGAAGAACCCAGTTGGTGTTGTGACTAATCAAGTGTATTTGAGGTTTACTGTATGGTGGAGGAAAGAAAAGAAAACTTATCTCAATCATCGTTTCGTATTTGAATGCTTTTATGGATTGATCGAGGATTATTCTGTCATTGATCACATTGATTCTAATCCAATGAACAATTCTTTATCAAATCTGCAAGCTATCACACAAAGTGAGAATTTGAAACGAGGAAAGACTGGAAAATACTCGAAAAAAGCGAGACTCGTAAAATCTTTTAATACGGCAACTAACGAGGAAATAGTATTTTCATCAATAATTAGCGCCGGTAGGCACTTTTATATTTGTTCACCTTCTGTTCAAAGAGTTGCAGAGGGAATAACCAATACGGCGATTTCAAAAAATCGCGGACAGAAAATTAAATTTAGTTATGTCTGATGCGTCACATTTTTCATTTAGAAATATAATTGTTATAGAATAATGAATTCTGAAAAAATGAATAGCATTATTGATGAAATTTCAAAATTGAAAAGTCAGGATATTAAACTATCAGATGGTTTAAATCCTGATCAAATCATGTCAGATTTTCAGGATATAGAATACGGAGTTAACAACAATAAATATATGCTGCCAAAGCAATACGCGCTCATCAAAAGAATTCAGAATTCTATTCGGGACTCTCTTGCATTCTCCAGTGACGTAAGTGTGTTCGCTCCGTTATATACTATCGTAGAACGAATACGAAAAGAATTAGGTAACGAATACGAATTGAAAAAGGAGGTTAATTCTAAAATTAGAAACCTACGGATGTTAATTTTAGAAAATGAACAATTTTGACCGTGACCGATCTTCAAAGAAATTTTGATTGTGACCGACCCTCAGAGAGATTTTCATTTTTTTTAGCATTGTTTGATTGAAAACAACAAAATCGATAGGCCGTTAATGGTTGGTTTTCCCGATACGACTGTTCAGATTGATCAGCGTAAAATGGGGAAAGTCACATAATTAATTATTTTATTAGGAAATATGTGACTTTCCTCATCACTGATAACGCCCTTAAAACAACAAAATAACACTTCTATGATGGTGTTAAAAATCATCCGACATGTCTGACATGTAACAAAAAATGGGGAAAGTCACATAATTAATTATTTTATTAGGAAATATGTGACTTTCCCCATCAATGATAATGCTGTTAAAGACTTCCATGATCGTGTTAAAAATCATCCGACGTGTCGAAGTCTTTTCGTCTGTTAGGTCAGGTTCGGAAAATTGTTTTACAACTGAAAAATTGTTTACGATTTCAAATAATGGTCAATGAAGCATTCACGACCCGATTGGCTCGTGAACGACTTGATGCAATCAAGAAATTTATACCAATTCGAGACTCTGTCAGGAATAAACTGCAACAACGACAGAGTTTACAAACTGATTTTGCTGTGGGGTCTGAAGAATTGTTTAAACCAGTAACCACAGCAACGAAACAGATAGTGTCAACAAATCTCTGAAGAAGGAAAAAAACAAGAAGAGTCTTTTCTTCCTGTGTTAGAAAAAATAGCAAAAAGAACTAAACAAACAAAAAAATCATTGAAAACACTTTCTCAGGATATATCAACCGCTTCAGAACAACAACAAGAACTTCAAGAAGATATCCCCCCACCCGAATTTCAAGAAGAAGGGGAGGATACTACTAGTGGACGAGTTGCATTCAATGAAAAACTTCTTCCGGGAAATTAGATGAATTGAGAAATAAAAAATTTGATTCTATGGAAGAATTAGCCCAATTTGTCACTAGGAGTGTTCATCAGAGAAGAAAATATATTTACGGTGATTATAATCTTCCCCCTAAAAAAGATTGGTATAGGGGGTTATATCGTATACTATCAGGTTCCTCTCAAGCAAAAGGAGATAATAAAACATTTCAGGAATATATGGCAGCAATAAAAAAAGCTGAATCATCTATAGGGGAGCAATCGGATACCGGATTTCTTAGACTACGAGAACAATCAAAATTTATTGATATAACACAATCCCCCCAACAGATGAAAATAACGAGAGAAGCTGATCATGAAAAAGGTGCAACCGGTATCACTGATAAAACCAAAAGATTTTCAAAAACAGGCAGTGGTTTAGTTGAAAACTCTTCGAGGGAAAATCCTTGGATTTCATGTCCTGGTAGTGTTCTCAGTGATATATCACGATTAGAAGTTCTTGTAGGAGGATTCCGAGCTGGAAACAACTCACCGGAAATAATTAATGAAGCATCTGATATCTGTAGACGTTTATTTCAAGGCGGTATCATAGATATCAGCACATATCGAGATTTCATTGGCGAGTTAGTGGAGGATTATCACAGTGATTAATCACCGAGATTGAATAAAAACGCTAGCGTTTCCAATTGACAAATTGTTTTACAATTGAAAAATTGTTTCTCATTTCAAATAATGATCATACATTACAATCATGATAAACCAACCCCCGTCTATGTAGTTAATTCAAGGTTTCCAGTTTATAAAGCATACTATGGTGATGGTTTAGGTAATACCATTGCGGGGTTATTTGCAATAATGGCTCCAAAAGTGATGCCGTTAGCTAAACAATTATCAATGAAAGCAATTGATGTTATTCGTGATAAGGGTACCAGCAGAATCGGAGATTTCGTTGGAGATTTTGCCGTGAAAGCGTTTTCAGCCGCGAAGAATAAATTAACATCATTGGTGAAATCACGAGAAAAGAAACCGTTACCGTCTACCGCGGAAATGCCTGCACGGGTTAGTAAAATAATAAATAACGCAGTAGACGAAAAACTAGCGTCGATGGCTTTACCATCGTTGATAACTCCAGACCAAAGCAATATTGCAAATATGATAGCAGGAAGCGGCTTTAAAAAACTACGTCGTTGAAAATCGTTTACGATTTCACGATTTAGACTCTGATAAATAGTATAAAATGTTCAAAAAGTCACATGATCCGGCGTTTGATATAGACGCCCCAGTTGGCAAGGATGATTCTGTACGCGATTATCAATATTACGCCTATCATGCAATAGACGCAAATAGTCGATCGCGAATTGAACTTCAAGTCCATGATACTAGTAAATATTTTCTACCCGCTGAAGCGTTTATTGAAGTTGAAGGTGAACTTGTAACAGCTGCTGATACTCCTGCTGTACCAGCACCGTATCCAGCTGGTACTCAAGTCGGTTTTGTCAATAATGGTATCATGGCGTTATTTGAGAGTGCAAGATACCTCATTGATGGAAAAGAAATCGAGTCGATAGATCGCGATGTTGATGTGCCTACAACAATTATCGGGTTAGCGAGATATTCTGATGATTATACAAGATCAGCAGGACCTTCTATGATGTTTGCAAAAGATGTTAAAAATACCGCTGGAGGAATTCAATTTGTTGTAAGACGACCAAAGAATAATGCTGGCACTGCTAATATTGATGCCGAGGATATGATTATAAACAACGATTTTAATTTCAATCTAGGGGCTGCAACACGTATTTCAATGTTGCAATGGGCTCGTAAATCATTTTCATGCGCTATTCCACTGCATGACATATTTGGATTCTGTAGAAACGTCCGAAAAGTTATCTACGGGGCGAAGCATACAGTAGCGCTTGTACGAAAGGGTGATGATAATGACGCAATTTGGAGGATTCCAGCAGACAATGCAAATCCCAATGCTGATGCCGGTCAAGTTATTTTAACAAAAATATCATTGTGGATGCCAGTGTTGACTCCATCAATCACCGCAGAAGGACGATTACTATCATTTATGGATCAAGGAGGTAAGACGTTGTTAAGTTGGTTAACCGTGAGTACAGATGTTAAACAATCAAATCTGAACGGGTTATTCACGTGGAATCTAGCATCAAAACAAGGTGTTTCAGCTCCACGTCATATATTTGTAGCGCTACAGGATAACACACGAGTTGGCGATCAACGTTTCAGTCATATGATATTTGATCCATTAGGTGTTAAAGACGTCTCACTGAGAATAAACGGCCAGCAGGAACCATCCAAAGATGTGCAACTTGATTACGGTCAAAATCATATTGCACGCGTGTATCATAGATTGTTGTCGTTCATGGCACGCGATCAAAATGTCGATACTGGTTTGCAAATATCACAATTTGATTTTAAGAATCTATATCCGATCTATTACTTTTCGCTGGAACATCTCGATTTAACAAGACAATCCGTCGTTGATATACACTTTAGAGCTAATGTGGCTCGTGGTGCTATTGCTAATTATAGAGCGGTTGCTGTCATTCTCAGCGATAAATCAATGCTACTTGAAGGTGTTGGAGGAAGAATGAGAGTGGTAGATGCGCCAGTGGAAAACATGTAACTGAAATCCTCTATTTAGAATTAATATATTACGTATAATGTCGTATAGTAATATCAATGTGTCGTTGACACCTGGTCAATTAAAAAAATTGCAATCCAAATCAGCTAAGCAATGTGGAACCACAATTACGCTAAAACCCAATCAAATGACTGGCGGGGCGAATAAAATATCGCTTACAACTCGTCAAGTAAAACATTTCAATGATGCACTTGTAACAAAAAAGGGTGTTCAGATTACTATTTCTGCGGCTGCTATCAAAAACATGGAAAAAAACAGGCGGTATATTCCCGTTGCTAGCTGCGATTCCAGCGTTGATTGCCGCAGCAGCCCCAACGGTGGCTAAAGCGGCAGCGTTAGGGGCTGTTGGTACCGCGGCAGGAATGGCATTAAAGAAAGCAACGGGGAAGGGTTATAAAAAGAGTGGAAAGGGTCTAAGACTACCAGGAACCCCGTATTCGTGGTACAGCGGGAGATCCGTTCACGGATCAGGTCTAAGACTAGGACCAGTTTACTAGTGCCTATGTCCAATTTTGATTTAATTGATGCTGCTAAAAAACTCGCCATAAAAAAACTTCAGAGGTGTTTTTATGAAAGATCAATTACCGACACAACCCAACAGCGTTGAAACCGGTATCATTAATCTCGATAACAGCACCGGACCTGGTACTCACTGGGTTGCATACGCTATTGATCCACGTGGGATTGTCTATTTTGATTCATATGGATTAGCACCGCCGAAGGAATTCATGCGTTATATAAAAACTTTTCCAATGAAGACTTGGTATTCTACGCTACCAACACAACAAATGAATGATCCACCAATATGCAGCAGCGAAGTATTAAATGTTCTTGATGCTATTTCTAACTCCTTGGGTAACCCAAGGGGAAAACCACCTCATATTGTCGTGAATGAATACACTAGCAATCGCTTTTTAGAGAGAGAGAGAGTTTTACAATAATATGATTGATATTTGGGGAAGACCTCTGAAACCTAAACCCGATGGCGTTGCAACCGGTGATTCTAGCAAGGATATAAAAAAACTAATCGAAGATGAAATCGCTGAGACGTTAAATTTAACAGATGTTGATCCCAATGAAATAGTTGTATTTCAAGATCGTCAGGGTAAATTAAAAAGCAGTAATGTGTCGTTGAATGATATTTTAGTTAAACAACAAAACGCAATCGAGGATACTATCGCGTTATGTTCCGATCAGGGTAAATTGAAAACTAGTAATGTGTCGTTGGATGATATTTTGGTTAAACAACAAAACGCCGCTAAAAACTCTATTGCGCTGTATTCCAGCGGCGGACGACTTAAACCAGGCGCACTTGTGTCTACGATCACCGACGCAATTGCCGCCCAAGACAGCATGATTGCTACCCGCGGCCGTGAGCTGGATGATCATATACGAGGTTATAATAATTTTCGCAAAAATGTCATTCATAAATTCTTTGGAACCCCGCTTGTGGTTGGCATGACTCTCGCTGAAATCAAAAACTTTCTATCGCTATTCTTTTTTAACAAGGACGCGGAGAGGATGATGAATGAAAATGAAATCAAGGCAAATTATCTTGATATTTACAATGATATTTCTAAACTAATAGAAAATCTTGAAAGAGTGTAAAAACCCACTAACGACGTCGTTGTTAAGTTTTTTGGAACCCCACTTGTGGCTGGCATAACTCTCGCTGAAATCAACGAGTTTATCGGCAAGCATACTCATAATGCCTACGTCGCTAATAATTTCTTTGGTGTCCCGGTTACATCTACAATGACTCTCAAAGATATTAATATGTTTATGGTGAGACAAACAACACTTAATACTATCGTTGATAAATTTGTAGGGAGAACACCTGTCTCTGAAACCATATCGTTGACAGGCCCGACTCTCGCTGAAATCAAAAAAACCTATCTCGACATTTACGACGATATTCTTAAACTAAAAGAAACCTCTGAAAGGGTAAAGCATGGGACCTTTGATTGGGTAAAAGAATCTAATGCTAAATTGAAGGTCAATATCGAGAAGTGGCCTCATGGTATCTACAGGATGACGTTAATCTCTAACAAGCAATTTGATATCATCGTAAGCGGTAAAACCTACTTTGGTGGCACCGCGACAGTAATTATCGGAGGTGAAGAAAAATTTGAGATTATCGCGGTTGATAACACCGTTAGATCAAAAATAACCTGGTGCTTAGAATTCGTATGCGAAGTAAATAACTAAATTGAAAGGAAAATCCTTTAGATTTCACAATTGAAAACGCTAGCGGATTTAAAATAAAAATGATTTCATCAACGCAATGTCGCTATTATCAGGTCAGAGAATTTCAAAATAGACTCAAAACCCTCGCCGAGGAGTATCAAATAAACATAAAAAAATACCGACGAAGAATCACCGCGATTGATATTACTATATACTCGGTGTCAAGCGTTCTCACTGGTGCCGGAATAATACTAGCATCTGTTACAATGATTGCCCCGGTCGTAGTTCCAATTTGCATTTCTGCGGTGGCTACAATCGCGGGTATATCAACCGGGATAACAAAAAAGATATCATCATGCAGCCAGAGTAAACTGCAAGATTACTTAATTCAATTTCATATTGTATCAACCGCGTACTCGCAATTATCCTCGATGATATCGTCGTCACTCGATAATACAAATATATCAGATAGTGAGTTCTCAGCGATGCTCAGTATTTTTGATTCCGCGATATCAAAATTAGAGAGACAACAACAGTATAGCAACGATGACAACACCGATGGAATTAGAAAACACGAACCCAAAAACCAGAATGATATCAATAACATCAACGATATCAGATCCTGAGTTCTCATTGATGGTCAGTATTTTTGATTCCACGATGTCAAAATTAGAGAGACAACAACAGTATAACAACGATGACAACACCGATAGAATTACTTCAACAAATAGTAGAAAATACAAACCCAGTACAAACAAGTATGATATCAATAACATCTACGAAACCCGAGTTTAGTGTAAATTTCCCTAGCCCAGTTCCCGTGAAGGAGATAGCGCTAGCAAAACTACGAGTGTATCACAGTTGGCCTAATATCAGATCAAAATCATTTGGTGGTCAACAACCGAATAATTCCTTGGTGTTCACGAATAAGAATAAAGAAGACGGGACTCCAGACTGGAACGTTGTTTCAATACCAACAGGGTCATATCAAATTGAACAAATCAATGATGAATTCGCGCGTAGAATAAAATCGATAACTGGAAAAGAATCAAAAATAGCTATAACGGTTCATGAGCCGACACTATCATCCGCAATTGAAATAAGCACAGAAGGATACGTCGTAGATATCTATCAGAGTTCTATTAGAACCGTACTAGGATGGCCTGAATTACCACCCCGGGGGAGAACCGTTGATATACCCGAACCACAAAAAAATGATTATATCACCGACAGAATAAACCCCGATAATGCAATAAAAAGTTATAAAGATTACCAATCCAGTGAAGATTTTTTTATTTCTTTTACTCCCCAATTGAGGAAGAGGAGGAGGGGAGGGGTCAAGAGGGATATTATGTTGTTAACGAACCTAAAATTATGGAAAATTTCACAGCGATGGAACATAATTTTTTACTGTTGTTAATATCCATTAAATCCGGCTCTCTCACCCGAGATGAATTTATCGGCGTCATAGAAATATGCAATAAAATTATCGACGATATGGAAACATTTAATTTACGAATTATTCAAGTTATACTAGATGATAATCACCCCAAGTCGAGAACAGAGTTTGAATTAACTCTTGGTATCCCCGTTAAGGATATTCCAACATTTAAACTACCAGGATATAACGTACCAGAACTAAAAAAAATTCTCAGTGATGCCATCGATGTTGGTTTTAAAATAATTCATGATGCATGGAAAAAAACAACATCACCGGAAACAAAAACCCTCAAACATAATAATGACCCAGACGGTGGCGGCAGACATATCGCTCCGTTCAACGTGAATATTTCATCGGTGATTGCAATCAATTTAGTATGCGATGTTATAGAAGGAAGCTATCAAATTAATCTCGAACGATCAAATCAAGCTCAGCAAGGGTATATTCTTTATTCGTTTGCACCAACAGCTCCTCCAGGATGGTTAATTATTGAGTCTCCGGTTAATCCTGTCTATATGCGATGCCATAATGATTCGCTAACGAGAATTAATTTCAAACTCACTGACCAGTCCAATAATCTGATTGATCTACAAGATGAGGTGTTAGCGATTAGTCTGTTTGTGAAATCTTAGTGATTTTCATCGCAAAAAAATTATTAACCAGAACTGAAAGTTCAGCAGCAGAGAGGGTGAATGACAACAAGTTGCGACCAAAATTAATTAAAAAATCGTAAAAGTCTCCGTTTTTGCAAAAATGGAGATATTTTTTTAGTTAAAATATGAGATTTTTCAATCGACTTTTTTTGCCGGAAAGTTGTGAGGTTCGCCCTTTTTTTGGTTAAAATGAGATCGTAGGAAAGCTCGTTTTAAGATTTCAATCAAAATTTTGTCTAAAAACGTTGTGAGGTTCGCCCTCTCTGCTGCTAATCTCGGAGGACATGTTTTCAAATTGAATAAACTTATCTATTTTCCCGTCTAAAGAACAGATAATTCAGCAATAATACAAACCTTGTTGATATTGATATATATAAATTTCATGAACAAATATGTAAAGAACTTAATCTGCACTAGTCTTATATTACTGGAATATATTTCTCGTTTGAATATAGAAAATATAGCGGAACATAATTATTAGAAGAAATTGAATGAAACAAAAAGACTCTTGCTCCTTAATGGCAAAAATAATTAATAATTCTTGACATTACCTAAACTCATGTTTAGGTCATTGCAGCTGTTTTAATTTAAAATCGGTTTGATTACGGATCTTGGTTAAATACCCTAACGTATTCACTGACATACCAGGTTCTACAACCTTGGTAGACCTCAAAATTAAACTGAACAAAATCTGTCCCCATTAGAATCAAAAGTTATCCGGTACCCTACAACGCACGTGAAGCTGTGGACGAAGAGGTGAGTACAAGTTTAGATCTGGGGATCATTGAATCCTCCAGCTCGCCATACTCTTCTCCCGTAGTGCTAGTCAGAATGAAAGATGGGACGAACCGATTCTGTATTGACTTCTGACAGTTTAAAAAACAAAGGTTTTCGATGAAGAACTAATGCCATATATGGAGGGTCTATTTGCGATGTTATCGGGAAACCGATGGATATCTAAATTGGATGTGTTCAAGGGATATCCCATTGTTTGCGACCCAGAAAGGATTATATCAGTTCAAGGTAATACCATTCAGGTTAGGTGCCAGCGCAACCTATTGTCGCTGATGTGCAATCTGCTTAAAGGTTTAGCAATCGTTGATGGCGTTGTAAATGACATGTTCGTGTACACGAATACTTGGAGTGAGCACATGTCCATCTTGGGCGATACATGAGACTCACTAAATGCAGTATTGGCTATACAGATTTAGATTGTTTGGGTCATAGGGTCAGTGGTTTGGGTTAGTTGAAAACTCACCCAAGCAAGTGGAAGCGATTAGAAAAGTTCTTTCATTTCTAGGTCTAGTAGGGTTTTTATAGAGAAGTTCAATCCAATCTTTGCAGCCATCGCTAGCCCACTGTCTGTTATGACAACGAAGGGGCAACCAAACAAAATACAGTGGGAACCGCCACAAAATAGAGCTTTTTGCGCACTGAAAGATAAACTAATCAGTGCACGTTTATTAAAATTGCTGGATGTTAGCAAACCCTTGATTTTAATCACATATGTCTCTGAAACTGGGATGGGAGCAGTTTTACTGCAAAAACAAGATAAATATAAGTTACCCGTAGCTTACACAAATAGGCTATTGCTACCCAGGGAGAAAAACTATATGTATTCCCTTATTGAGAAAGAGTGCTTTTCCGTAGTGCGGGGAAATGTGAAGTATAATGCGTATATTTTTGGGGGAGGTTTCGTTCTCGAGTCTGATTACCACCCTTTATTGTATTTAACCATGGCCAAGGTCGCTAACGGTCGATTGATGCGTTTGGCGTGGACACTACAGCCTTATCGGTTCCGTGTAGAGACAATAAGAGGATCTGAAAATATAGGGGCAGACAACTTGAGTAGGGCATGATTGGAAATTTGGATACAGTTTTACCCAGTATAGAAATTCCACATTGCCCTAACCAGTTTTAATATTGTAACGTATCATTAGTAGTATTTTTCCGTTTATTCTGAGAAAGTTTTGTTTTAAAAATGTGTTCATTTTTGTTTCATAGAGGGAGGTATTGTCACATAATTAGGAAAAAAAAACTTTGTTATGCCTTAGAACTATTGGAATATTTTTAGTTGTACATGCGTACAATTTTATCTAGGGTGAATAAGTGTTTTTTTCCAGGTAAGTGACGGTACTAACCTGTATCTCGTCGGAAATGACTTGCGACAAGGGACATTAAGAGCATGCTATGCACGGGTATTATGATATGCACGGGGATTATGATATGCACGGGTATTATGATATGCACGGGTGTTTTACCATGAGTATTACTCCCTCTCCTAGGCGGACTCTCTATTTATGACAAAAAAACTACAACACTGTTGCAGTATAATGTTAGAATTTATTGATCATGACCCCATAAGAACTAAAATACAAAAACAACACAGTAAACATTAGATTTTGTTCAGAAAGCTAGAGTGTGCAGTCGATGCAGATGAACTAATCAACCCTAGGTTTTTAAAACCATTTGCAAATGACATTGAAGTAGAATGATAGATTTTTTCGTATTATTAGTATCTCAAGTCAGTGTTTAAAATCGAGAATAGCGATGATGAGAATGCACTTTTGTGACAAGATATTACGAAGTATTTTCGGGTAGAATCTGTGAAATGGTTTCACATCTTCGAAAACCTTTGATCTCCGTTCTAAAATTACAAGAAAACGATTGATGCAGATTCGATACCAACATTGATGATCTTATTAACTTTCTAAAACTAATCGAAATTATGTTTCTATGCAGATCACGTATAACATCAAACATGCTAAATGACATATATTAAAAAGAATTCGATTGACGATCTTAAACGCTGGAAAAATGTGTAACCATATTGAACAAAAGAATCTTTGTGAACCTTTGGTGCATGATTTGTTTCATTTAAAAAAAAATATTAGCTGTTATGTCACTCAAAAATTTTAATACGTGTTTGTTCCTGTATACAATATTTGTAAATATATGTGTCTGCGCTAGGTTAGGGTTAGGGTTAAGGGTTATGGTTAGGGTTAGGGTTAGGGTTAGGTTAGGGGTAGGGTTAGGAGTAGGGTTATGGTTACGGTTAGGATTAGGGTTAGTAATAATGCCAAAAAACAGAAACGTCGTGTGCAAACAAATATCCGTAAGAAACAAAGGACAGTATAAACATGACAACGGAGACTGTTCAAACATTGATAGCAAGATTTGAATGTAGACCAACAGCAATTCAAAAGTGTATGACAGCATGAGTCAAAACAGTCCAATTTACTTGGACAGCATTCAGAACAACCAGAACAACATTTATCACATGTATTGAAGCAGCAACATTTGGGAATACAGCATATACAAATGTGGCGCATAGTAGTTCTTCTACAACTCTCCGACCAGACATTACAAAGCTCAGTTATAAACCAGAACAATAAGGCTACAACGGTTAAACAAATTGAAATACATTTTCTATCATCCTTATTCGTTAATTGATGAATTAACAATATTTCATCAACGATTATCTCAGTCACTGAGATCACAATAAATATAAGCCCCATAAGAAAATTTCTCGACGAACTCTTCCGGCATATCAGGCACATCTGTTTTTGTTCGTACTGAAATTGTGACGATACAAATTGTTTTACTAACAAATAAAAGTAAACAGTTAACGCAAAAGATTGTATGCTTACTATCCATTCATTGTTATCAAAATAAAACGCATCTAAGACGGTTGAGATAATGACGAGAACTAACCGCAATAATCTCGGAAAACAGCCAAACACTGACTGAACACAACATTTATCTAAGGTGTCAACCTGTATACTCTTCTCCTCCCCAGTAACACATCCTCTGCATATATGTTCGCAATTATTTAGGAATACATGATACGGATTGCCCTTACCCATCAGTTTAAAAACATTTTCGGTGACCTTTTCACCTTCAAATTTTGGATAATTATAGGCAATCTTGTAAATATCCATTTCATTATAATTCAGAATCTCCGTCACCAAATCGATCTCTGCTTTGCCTTCGTCTGATACCGAATAACCAATAACGTCAAGTACCACATCTTCCTTTTCATATCTATTTTCTTTTGAGATCTTGTCTAATATTGCATGGTGAAAACAACAATGCATATATCCACAGCAACATTTTACAGGCCTGCTAATATGGTCTCCCTTTTTGAATTGACTGATCAAGTTGACGTCATCCAAACGAATATCTTCGTGACAGATACAGGTAAAATCTGGAATAAATAAAAAGCAACATATAACCTATGATATATTTTATGTTCCTCAGTAAAATCTCTTTAAATTTTACTTTTCAAAATATAATCCGATATGACGACTGCGATATATTTACTAAGATATTAACGTCAGTTTGGGATTGTCTTAGTCATCCTTGAGTAGTACTTCATCTATTGACTAAGAATGGGATAAAGCTATTTGATTACTGTCGAAAATTCCAAGCGAGCTAAATATTAGAAATATCCTGAGTGCAAACAGATCGATGACGATTGACAACTACTACTAATTTACCGCTCCCAAGATATATATATATATATATATATATATATATATATATATATATATATATATATATATATATATATATATAATCTTCTTTATGACTAAACACACATCACCAAATTTGATAGATGCTAATGAGATGGTGTAATGTGTACTCGTGCGTAGCAAGCACACTCGCATGGCGACCGAATAACTGATTCTCCTCCAGCTACACAGTCATGCCAGATTCATATAAAGAAAAGCAAGGTATATCGGATCAGTTATAGAGAATTTTAAATATACCTTGATTTATGTCATAGGTACCCATAGTGACTGTGTAGATAAATGAGAATCATGTGACAGGTCGCCATGCGAGTGTGTGTACTATAGGTGTGTGTTTATGTTTTATTTACCTTTCAGAATGCGACTAATTTACTAAGACGTGCGTGTCTATGCTCTATCTGACTAAATGTTGATTCAGGTGAAATTCTTCTTCATTGAAGAAAGAATACATTTAATAGTTATTAGAAATTACACTAGTGTTTTGGTCTGGATGTGTATTTCCATTTTTGACCACTTTCACTTTGAAGTACATCTAACTGCTATTCTTATCGATATACTTTTCACTTTGATTTCCCACTGGATATGGGTGGAATTAGTAAGTTAGGACACTGAATGAAAATTTACACACGGACCTTATTCTGTCCTAACTGTTGTAACTGGCATCGGAAACGTATCGAACTATGCATCCACTTACAAGAATGTCTATGTCTCATCTTTGCTTTTTAAGGTCTTTGCAATAAAAACTGTCTAGTTCAATTGTGTTACTCCCCTTGTTCTAGCCGCTTCTCGTCAATGCTTCTAGCTGGATTTAGGCACAATGCTTTGCTTCAAGTGTGATAATTTGTTTTGTTTCTCTGCGTCGAAAAATTCCCCATGTCCATATCCTGTGCACAATGAATGCAAACAATATAATAGACTCAAGGACTGTTTGATAAAGAATAATTTTAATGTGACATTTCCTCTGACGAATATAATATTTTGTCTGAAATGTCCTTTATCGTTACTATTTATGTCAAAATGTGTTGTGCTTGAATAATACTTATTAACGGAATTCATTCTCAAAAACGGGGATTTGTTTTTCTCTCACCGAGCAGTAATATACAGCAGCAGAGAGGGTAAATCCTACAACGTTTTCAGACAAAATTTTGATTGAATCATTAAAACGATCCTTCCTACGATCTCATTTTAACCAAAAAAAATGTCTTAGAGGCAAACCCTACAACGTTTTTAGACAAAAAATTTATTGAAATCTTAATGAGCTTTCCCTACAAAATCTCACTTTAACTAAAAAAATGAAAACGGAGACTTTTACGATTTTTTTAATTAATTTTGGTCGCAACGTCGTTGTCACTCACCCTCTCTGCTGCTATGGGTTAATAAAAATAATAAATGATTTTAACCGAATATTTGATCGAGTCCGATACGATATCGTGTCCGAGGATCATGCAAATTTATTGTTGCGAATCCGTGTGGTTTTGACTGAGCATGACTAAAGAAGTTTTTAAATTGATTGAAGTCCATATCAGAACACCATGTCTGCCAAATATTTCTAAGAGTATGAGTATCAACTCCGTTGAATACAGAAAGAATATTGCAGTTATCTCTGATGACTTTTGGAACCTGAGTGTAGCGTTGAGTGACATATATCACGTCAGTGTTTTTGTGACGCCCACGGGAAAATATTCTAGCAGGATTCTTTTGTTTATCCAACATTATATCGTCGTATACGACTAAATTGTTAATATCTCCATCAATATCATCAATACTCGGTGCTTCATCGATATCGGTAATAAAATCAACGACGTTTTCATCTTTAATTTCTGAAGCATTTTCATTAAAATCTTTAAACACTTCATAGCATCGTTGATCATCTACGCTAGGAGCAATTAAATACAACTTATCCCACTTCATCCATCTCATTATTAAATTTAGTAACAATTGCGTTTTACCGGATCCAGATGGCCCGATTATAATCATCCGGAGAGAGTTTGGTAGCGCTGCATGATGCTTAACTGGTTCTCTTGTTTTAGTCGCTGAAAAATCAATTATATCCATATCTCTATACATAAATTATGGATCTATATTGTATGAAGTGTAAAACGCGTACTGGCACAGATGACGTGACGACGATTACAACTAGGAATAACAGATCAGCACTAAGTGGTAGATGTGCAACATGTGGTATTAAAAAGTTCAGATTTGTTTCTGCAAAATCAAAGATTTTACAATCCGGAGATGTTTTTAAAGAAAACGAGGAGGTGATATCGCAGCCAAATTGGCAAAGCTCCCTGGAACCCCATGGGCAAAGTACCGCGGAGAAAAACACCTTCCAGGATATAGCTACTGTGGACCGGGAACCAGACTTGATATCAGACTCAATGATCAAAATCAGTCCCGACCCGGTGAAGAACCAATAAACGCCATTGATAAGGCCTGTCACCTTCATGATGTTGCTTATAAAAGCAGCAATTTGCAACACAGGCATCTAGCAGATGTGAAATTAATTCATGCGTTAAATGCTATTCCTGATAAATCCTTCAAAGAAAAATTGGCTTCATTTTTGATAAAATCGGCTATGAAAAGTAAATTGATGTTAGGTGCCGGTAATTAATAATATGGAATCAATTTATTATTCCCCAAGAGGATACTGTAGGGGTAAATCAGCAGTCCATAAACTCGCTAGTGCTGCAAAAGTGAAAAAAACCACTGCGGCTAATTGGTTATCCAAACAGGCACTATGGCAAATTTATCTACCACCGCCTGAACAAATTCAATTCTCGCATTTTGATGTGACCGCTCCTAATGAAGTTCATCAGGCTGATATATTATTTCTGCCACATGATCGTGGTTACAAATACGCTTTAACCGTAGTTGATATTGCAAGTCGATACAAAGAAGCAGAACCGTTAAAAACAAAATCAGCCACTGAAGTCGCTTCTGCATTTGAAAGGATTTATCGACGAGGTCCTCTGCACTGGCCAAATCTATTGCAGGTTGATCCTGGCAAGGAATTTCAGGGTGTAGTGTTATCTACAATGAAACATCATAATGTCACCATACGACGAGGGCATACTGCGCTACATCGTGATCAGGCCATTGTAGAACGATTTAATCGGACGATTGCTTAACGGTTATTTGGATATCAATACGCAAAAAAATTCATCCGAGAAAAAAGATCCCGTGAATGGGTTAAAAGATTACCATCTGTGATTACTGCACTGAATAACGAGATTACTAGAACAATCAACATGAAACCTATCAACGCGATTAAAAAGAAGTCAATACCCGTACAACCACAAAAAGATTTCAAAGAACCAATTCTTCATAGTAATGTCACTGTTAGGTACTTATACGAACCAGGAGAGCTTGAAGGGGGTAGAAAAAGGGCTACTGATCCTATTTGGAGTGTTACTGCACACAAGATATCTAGTATAACACGATCAACTGCTAGACCTCCAGTCTATAAACTGGATTCAACTGCCCCTCAACGGGGTTTTACACGCGAACAACTCCAAGTGATTCCTGACGATACTCAATTACCACCACAGTGTCTTAACTAGCGCCGTTGCGTCTATTGCACTCAAGACAAGTCAACATCACATTGTTTCTGATATGACCGAGACTGCTATTCTTTCTGTCTACGGTAAATTGGCGAGGATCCTTATCCGAATAACGCCAACGCATTATACAATTGCAACTTGCGCAGTGATTATTCTGTTGTTGTTTCAGCGTGATTATTAATCCAGCATCAATGTCAAATTCTCGTTTTTTTTTTTTTGTTTTGTTGTTTGTAACCGGATAATTTTTTATCAATAATTTTAACATCAATATCATAGATTGTTGTGTCATTATCGCCACCAATGATTTCATCATCGCCTGACTCTGTCAGGACAATTCTTCGAAGTTGATTTATTTTTCGTACTCTGGATACTGCGAGATAGACTAAATTTGACCATTCGATGCGATTATCTACCATCCAAACAATTGTATCCAATATAGTCAATCCCTGTGAAGAATGTATCGTCGCTGCGTATCCTAGCGTCCACGGGGATTTATTAGCACGCAATGCATCTTCAACGACGCTGATATCAACCAGCACAATATCATTTAATACAAGAATTTGTTTTTCACTCTGTCCTGGAATATCAACTTCGATATTCTGTTTTCGTGTATCCGAAGGCCTATAACACAACGGTACTGGAAGCGTTGCAAATTTTTCTTTATGCAATTTAAATAACTTCATCTGAAGTGCGTCTCTGACAATTTTTCTACTTGCAATTATCAAATCGTTTGGTCTCCATGTTTCCCAAAAATCATTCATTGGAGTCTCTGAAATCACTTCACGCGCTATTTCACACTGGATTCTATCCGGTTGTAATCTAATTAGCGCTTTGAATTCTCGTAATCGTTCATCAAGTGATCTATAATCAGTGTTAATTTCTTCATAATAGTCTACAAAACCCTTTAGCTATTCATGTGGGGATCCACCGACAAATGGTGGTGGTTGGCCGTGATCACCGCACATGACAACTTTTGTGTTTTTGTTTAACAACCACTCAAGAAATGTTTGTAATACATCTAATGATACTGTGCATATTTCATCCCAAATTATGCTTTCAGGAATGAATTTATCACCCATACGCTCAGGAGTCCATTTATCACCCTTCCATCGAAAGAAGCTGTGATAAGTACAGGCATTTACCCCTCGTCGTTTCATCTCTCTGGCGAGTCTGTGAGTCGGTGTTAGCACAATCATGTTTGTGAAATCCGTAGGACTTTTCCCACGGAATAATTCGATTGCACGAGTTGTCTTTCCTGACCCACCACAACCGTTTAAATAAACTGTCTTATATCTACAGATTGGATCAGTTACCGGTGGTGCATTAGAAAATTCTGATTGAATTTCAATACGGTTACAACAAAGATATTTATCATCCATGGCAACGTCTGCGGATTCGCAATACTCATATAGTGTTTCCTTTTTAAATCGCCAACGTCCCCACGCTTCCTCGGGATCTGTGAATGCCGCTACAGCTGATTTGTATTTATTATGTATATACATCGAATCAGTGGCTACTCTAACTGCGGTATTAGGAAAACTATTTATCATCGAAAATAGATTAATGCAAGCATAGGCTAGCATAGAACTTCTTAAGTGTGTGTACTGGGAATTATATCCATCACAGTAGGTAACAACCGTACCTAATTTTTCACCATTGGATAGAAAAGCATCCTTGCGGGATACAAGTTTTCCCTGTTTCGTTAAATCCGCTACAATAAAATCGTATTCAGCGACGTCTATGATCAACCGCGAAGAGTATTTTGCATTGTCGTATCTTCCACCCTGGGTAAATTTACCGATTATTCTTCGTCCGAGATCCTTTGCTTGTTCTTTTTTACTTTCAAATAACTTCTTAGACCTATCCATGATTTGTTCTTCATTGAAATCTGGAAACAGTTTTCGCTGTTCGCTAATTATTCTATCTAGATCGGGTTGTGGTAGCCAAACTTCTTTCTGAGCTCGATAGGATATAATCGCCTCACTGACAATTAACGATATTAGCATACCACAATCGATCATATATCTCAATAACACTATTGGCATCCATGCCTTTTCAGATAGGTGTCTACCAAGCCAAACATAACTACACGGATGTAATCCTGACGCTAATTCAAATGATATCACACGAGCGAATCCGGTTAAATCAAAATCAGGTAATGGCCCATTAATCGCAACACGAGTCATTTCATGCGTGGGGTGTCCAAATCGTTTGAAGTACTCAGCACATTCCCCATATCCGAGAAAACTTCCAGGATAACACGCGGATATATCAATTGAAATCATACCATCACGTGAGTATTTCGTATTCCACAGTCCTCCATGACTAAATTCGACGCAACTCAATTTAACATCCTCGAGAAAATCACTTCGTGTTGGACGCCATGAGTTTTTTTCTCTTGCGAAGTGAGGTACCACTGATGGAATAGTAAAACTATCCGTGAGTAGTTTTTCATGGGAATTCTCCGGTGAAAAATCACTAGCGATTTTTCTCATTCTGTTATCTAATTCTTCAATGCGATATAATTCGCCATTCGGTCTTACAAATTGATCGAATCCTATTTCGGGATCTTCATCGCTTCTAAGTAACCACACTGACACAGGATCATCCTTACACAACGCGTGAATAGCATCGAATAATTTCTCTTCATAGAAAACATCCCCGACGAACTCCTTGGGGATATATTTCACGATTCGTTCTCGTGGAAATATTGTTACCGCAGGTGTCCACGCGTGTTTGTTATGATCAATAATCTGTATTGGCGCTCCATTTTTGTTATATTTTGGTTCGTATAAAACCTCTCCGGTTATCGTCATAACGGTTATTGGAAATCTTAATGATGTTTCTAATTTAGCTATATCAGAAATCTTTGCACCATGCTGTTTCACTGTCAGTTCCCACTCGGTTATTTTCCTACGTCGCAGATCAGTTAATTTATTTTCTCGGGATGCATTTGTGAAGTGTTCTATTATTCGTTCTGCTACACAATTAAGCCCTGACGAATATTTCATAGGAGCTAGTTTTGCGATATCGGGTTTATCATTTAACGGATATATCCCATAAACCATTGCTGTTACATGATAAGATCTCTCGTAGTATGGTTTGTCGATTCCAGTTAAAATTCCTGGTTTGGAATCTCTACTCACAATGACAGCTTTTTTATTCTTGAGGATTGGTTCAAATTTATCCCTAATAATCCATTTGCCATCGACTTCGATAATGAATTTGATTCGGAAAAAATGTCTTTTTTTCCCAACACGTGAAATTATCACTGCTGCTTTTTCATCATTCATGGTAGCATCAACAACACCATCAATTCGAAATGTTGACCAACAATAAGATGCTTCATCACGCTTGAATTCATTAAAACAGTCTCTGATTTTACTAATCATGGCTTTATCAAGAATTGTATTCTTTGGTGTATTAGAAACTATATCAAGATTGAATTGAGCATATTTCCAGGGTAATCTCTTGGACGTTTTTTTTGGTTTATCGAGATTAAATTTAGGATTAATTTTTAATAATCTCTTAAACTCTTTCATGTTTCCGTCTATTAAACGTTTTTTGGGTTTATCGAGATTAAATTTAGGATTAATTTTGTTACGTTTTTTGGGTTTATCGAGATTAAATTTAGGATTAATCTTCAATAATCTCTTAAACTCTTTCATGTTTGCGTCTATTAAACGTTTTTTGGGTTTATCGAGATTAAATTTAGGATTAATTTTTAATAATCTCTTAAACTCTTTCATGTTACCGTCTCTTGGACGTTTGAGATTAATTTTGTTACGTTTTTTGGGTTTATCGAGATTAAATTTAGGATTAATCTTCAATAATCTCTTAAACTCTTTCATGTTACCGTCCACTAGACGTTTTTTTGGTTTATCGAGATTAAATCTAGGACTAATTTTTAATAATCTCTTAAACTCTTTATCAGGATTGAATTGAGCATTTTTCCAAGGCTTAATTTTCGATAATCTCTCGAACTTCTTCATACTATAATTAAAACAAGCATTTGAATGAAAGATTTATATATAATGAATCACTGCAAATGGCTCATGATTGGATCAACGACTCCATGTAACAAATCATGTAGAAAGGAATTCTGTGGGTATCATATGCAAAGCTTTCGTCGTGGAAGCCTTGGTCCGTTACCCTGCATACGATGTGGGGTTGGGGTCAGTGGAGAATCGCAGTTGTGTTTGAGTTGTGGTGGTAAACGATACAGGGAATTGAAGCGTTATTATGACAAAAGAATAAAAAATGGACAATCAATCAGAAATTATGACCCTGAAAAAGTCCTTGACAATGTCAGTATCAAGGATAAAGTCATAAGAACCCCCCAAGACTACATCGAAAGATTTTCCAAAGATGTAATCATTAGACCAAACAATGAATTAGACAAACAATAGTATAGTATATAAATGAACCAAGAATTCAGACTACACCCTCTGATTACAAATTATGAAGCATCCAGTGATGGTACTGTCAGAAACCGTAGACTTAAGAAACCAGTTGGTGTTGTGAATAATCGAGGGTATTTGAGGTTTACTGTATGGTGGAGGAAAGAAAAGAAAACTTATCTCAATCATCGTTTCGTATTTGAATGCTTTTATGGATTGATCGAGGATGATTCTGTCATTGATCACATTGATTCTAATCCAATGAACAATTCTTTATCAAATCTGCAAGCTATCACACAAAGTGAGAATTTGAAACGAGGAAAGACTGGAAAATACTCGAAAAAAGCGAGACTCGTAAAATTTTTTAATACGGCAACTAACGAGGAAAAAGTATTTTCATCAATAACTAGCGCCGGTATTCACTTCGATATTTGTTCACCTTCTGTTCAAAGAGTTACAGAGGGAATAACCAATACGGCGATTTCAAAAAAGACCGGACAGAAAATTAAATTTAGTTATGTCTGATGCGTCATATTTTTCATTTAGAAATATATAATTGTTATAGAATAATGAATTCTGAAAAAATGAATAGCATTATTGATGAAATTTCAAAATTGAAAAGTCAGGATATCAAACTATCAGATGGTTTAAATCCTGATCAAATCATGTCAGATTTTCAGGATATAGAATACGGAGTTAACAACAATAAATATATGCTGCCAAAGCAATACGCGCTCATCAAAAGAATTCAGAATTCTATTCGAGACTCTCTTTCATTTTCCAGTGACATAAGTGCGTTCGCTCCGTTATATACTATCGTAGAACGAATACGAAAAGAATTAGGTAACGAATACGAATTGAAAAAGGAGGTTAATTCTAAAATTAGAAACCTAAGGGCGTTAATTTTAGAAAATGAACAATTTTGACCGTGACCGATCTTCAAGAGAGATTTTCATTGTGACTGACCCTCAGAGAGATTTTCATTTTTTTTTAGCATTGTTTGATTGAAAACAACAAAATCGATAGGCCGTTAATGGTTGGTTTTCTCGATATGATATGTCAGATTGATCAGCGTAGAAATGGCGCAAGTGTGGTATTAATTATTTTATATACAATTTCCACACTTTCGCCATCATTGATAACGCCGTTAAAATAACAAAATAAAGCTTCCATGATCGTGTTAAAAATCATCTGACATGTAATAAAAAGTGTTTTCGTCTGTTAGGTCAGATTCGGAAAATTGTTTTGCAATTGAAAAATTGTTTACGATTTCAAATAATGGTCAATGAAGCATTAACGACCTGATTGGCTCGTGAACGACTTGATGCAATCAAGAAATTTATACCAATTCGCGACTCTGTAAGAAATAAACTGCAACAACGACAGAGTTTACAAACTGATTTTGCTGTGGGATCCGAAGAATTGTTTAAACCAGTAACCACAGCAACGAAAGGGATAGAGCGTGCTATACTGGGAGATGTTCCCGAGACGGGGAAATCTGTTATCGGTGAACTCGAAAAAATAGCAGTGAAAACTGAACAAACAAAACAGGCTGTACAAAAAATGGAATCAAAAGAAATAGTAGATGATTTACGCGTGATATTTAACGAGGCGGGGTTAGCATAAATTAATAAGACTGATCCAACAGGAATTCCTGAGCTTGTTGTTACGACTTACGAAAACAGGAAAAATATGTTGAAACCAGAACATCATAAGTTTGTTAGAAATATAACTCACTGGGCTGATATATTCTACAAAATCAAAACTGAAAAAACAAGAATTAAGAAGGATAGTGCATCATATATTCAATATATCAATGCGGTGGGTATAGTGTATGAACGATACGAAGAGTTTAAACAACAACAAAAACCGCGAAAATTGCGAGGAAAGCGACAGCAACCTGCAAAGAAAGTAGTCTACTCGCCTAAAAAACAACAACAACTACCACCTGATGATGATGATGATGTTTTTGATTATTTACAAAAAGCCGATTTAGACGAAATGGATGAATCAGCTGGTTATAGCGGAAGTGGATTGCAAAACACTAGCGTTGGAAACTCTTCGAGGGAAAATCCTTGGATTTCATGTCCTGGTAGTGTTCTCAGTGATATATCACGATTAGAAGTTCTTGTAGGAGGATTCCGAGCTGGAAACAACTCACCGGAAATAATTAATGAAGCATCTGATATCTGTAGACGTTTATTTCAAGGCGGTATCATAGATATCAGCACATATCGAGATTTCATTGTCGAGTTAGTGGAAGATTATCACAGTGATTGAATAAAAACGCTAGCGTTTCCAATTGAAAAATGGTTTCTGATTTCAAATAATGATCATACATTACAATCATGATAAAGCAACCCCCGTCTATGTAGTTAATTCACGGTTTCCAGTTTATAAAGCATACTATGGTGATGGTTTAGGTAATACCATTGCGGGGTTATTTGCAAGAATGGCTCCAAAAGTGATGCCGTTAGCTAAACAATTATCAATGAAAGCAATTGATGTTATTCGTGATAAGGGTACCAGCAAAATCGGAGATTTCGTTGGAGATTTTGCCGGGAAAGCGTTTTCAGCCGCGAAGAATAAATTAACATCATTGGTGAAATCACGAAAAAAGAAACCGTTACCGTCTACAGCGGAAATGCCTGCACGGGTTAGTAAAATAATAAATAACGCAGTAGACGAAAAACTAGCGTCGATGGCTTTAACCCCCGACCAAAGCAATATTGCAAATATGATAGCAGGAAGCGGCTTTAAAAAAACTACGTCGATGAAAATCGTTTATGATTTCACGATTTAGACTCTGATAAATAGAATAAAATGTTCAAAAAGTTACATGATCCGGCGTTTGATATAGACGCCCCAGTTGGCAAGGATGATTCTGTACGCGATTATCAATATTACGCCTATCATGCAATAGACCCAGATAGTCGATCGCGAATTGAACTTCAAGTTTCTGATACCAGTAAATATTTTCTATCCGCTGAAGCGTTTATCGAAGTAGAAGGAAAACTTGTAACAGCTGCTGGAGCATCGTATCCAGCTGGTACTCAAGTCGGTTTTGTCAATAATGGTATTATGGCGTTATTCGAGAGTGCAAGATACCTCATTGATGGAAAAGAAATCGAGTCGATAGATCGCGATGTTGATGTAGCTTCAACAATAATCGGGTTAGCGAGATATTCTGATGATTATACAAGATCGGCAGGACCTTCTATGATGTTTGCAAAAGATGTTAAAAATACCGCTGGAGGAATTCAATTTGTTGTAAGACGACCAAAGAATAATGCTGGCACTGCTAATATTGATGCCGAGGATATGATTATAAGCAACGATGTTAATTTCAATCTAGGAGCCGCAACACGTATTTCAATGTTGCAAGGGGAGAGTAAATCATTTTCATGCGCGATTCCACTACATCACATATTTGGATTCTGTAGAAACGTCCGAAAAGTTATCTACGGGGCGAAGCATACAGTAGCGCTTGTACGAAAGGGTGATGATAATGACGCAATTTGGAGGATTCCAGCAGACAATGCGAATCCCAATGCTGATGCCGGTAAAGTTATTTTAACAAACATATCATTGTGGATGCCAGTGTTGACTCCATCAATCACCGCTGAAGGACGATTACTATCATTTATGGACCAAGGAGGAAAATCATTACTAAGTTGGTTATCAGTGAGTACAGATGTTAAGCAATCAAGTCTCAACGGGTTATTCACCTGGAACCTAGCATCAAAACAAGGTGTTTCAGCTCCACGTCATATATTTGTAGCGCTACAGGATAACACACGAGTTGGCGATCAACGTTTCAGTCATATGATATTTGATCCATTAGGTGTTAAAGACGTCTCACTGAGAATAAACGGGCAGCAGGAACCATCCGAAGATGTGCAACTTGATTACGGTCAAAATCATATTGCACGCGTGTATCATAGATTGTTGTCGTTCATGGCACGCGATCAAAATGTCGATACTGGTTTGCAAATATCACAATTTGATTTTAAGAATCTATATCCGATCTATTACTTTTCGCTGGAACATCTCGATTTAACAAGACAATCCGTCGTTGATATACACTTTAGAGCTAATGTGACTCGTCCTGGCGCTATTGCTAATTATAGAGCGGTTGCTGTCATTCTCAGCGACAAATCAATGCTACTCGAAGGTGTTGGAGGAAGAATGAGAGTGGTAGATGCGCCAGTAGAAAATCTATGATTTTCATAAACATGTGATTGAAATCCTCTATTTAGAATTAATCTATTAGGTATAATGTCGTATAGTAATATCAATGTGTCGTTGACACCTGGTCAATTAAAAAAATTGCAATCCAAATCAGCTAAGCAATGTGGAACCACAATTACGCTGAAACCCAATCAAATGACTGGCGGGGCGAATAAATTATCGCTTACAACTCGTCAAGTAAAACATTTCAATGATGCACTTGTAGCAAAAAAGGGTGTTCAGATTACTATTTCTGCGGCTGCTATCAAAAACATGGAAAAAACAGGCGGTATATTCCCGTTGCTAGCTGCGATTCCAGCGTTGATTGCGGCAGCAGCCCCAGCGGTGGCTAAAGCGGCAGCGTTAGGGGCTGTTGGTACCGCGGCAGGAATGGCATTAAAGAAAGCAACGGGGAAGGGTTATAAAAAAAGTGGAAAGGGTCTAAGACTACCAGGAACCCCGTATTCGTGGTACAGCGGAAAAGGTCTAAGACTAGGACCGGTTTACTAGTGCCTATGTCCAATTTTGATTTAATTGATGCTGCTAAAAAACTCGCCATAAAAAACTTCAGAGGTGTTTTTATGAAGGATCAATTACCGACACAACCCAACAGCGTTGAAACCGGTATCATTAATCTCGATAACATTACCGGACCTGGTACTCACTGGGTTGCATACGCTATTGATCCACGTGGGATTGTCTATTTTGATTCATATGGATTAGCACCGCCGAAGGAATTCATGCGTTATGTAAAAACTTTTCCAATGAAGACTTGGTATTCTACGCTACCAACACAACAAATGAATGATCCACCAATATGCGGCAGCGAAGTATTAAATATCCTTGACGCTATTTCTAACTCCTTGGGTAACCCAAGGGAAAAACCACCTCATGTTGTCGTGAATGAATACACTAGCAATCGCATTTTAGAGAGAGAGAGAGTTTTACAATAATATGATTGATATTTGGGGAAGACCTCTGAAACCTAAACCCGATGGCGTTGCAACCGGTGATTCTAACAAGGATATAAAAAAACTAATCGAAGATGAAATCGCTGAGACGTTAAATTTAACAGATGTTGATCCCGGGGAAATAGTTGTATTTCAAGACAAACAGGGTAAATTAAAAAGCAGTAATATGTCGTTGAATGATATTTTGGTTAAACAACACGACGCCGCTGAAAACTCTATTGCGCTGTATTCCAGCGGCGGACGACTTAAACCAGGCGCACTTGTGTCTACGATCACCGACGCAATTGCCGCCCAAGACCGTAATCTTGATGATCATATACGAGGTTATAATAATTTTCGCAAAAATGTCATTCATAAATTCTTTGGAACCCCGCTTGTGGTTGGCATGACTCTCGCTGAAATCAAAAACTTTCTATCGCTATTCTTCGCTAACAAGGAAGCTGGAAGGATGATGAATGAAAATGAAATCAAGGCAAATTATCTTGATATTTACAATGATATTTCTAAACTAATAGAAAATCTTGAAAAAGTACAAAAACCCACTAACGACGTCGTTGTTAAGTTTTTTGGAACCCCACTTGTGGCTGGCATGACTCTCGCTGAAATCAACGATTTTATCGCCAAGCATACTCATAATGTCTACGTCGCTAATAATTTCTTTGGTGTCCCGGTTACATCTACAATGACTCTCAAAGATATTAATATGTTTATGGTGAGACAAACAACACTTAATACCATCGTTGATAAATTTTTAGGGAGAACACCTGTCTCTGAAACCACATCGTTGACAGGCATGACTCTCGCGGAAATTAAAAGCGCGTTTGACGAACAAAAACTCATCAGCGAAATAGCTAAAAATTTCTTTGAGGGCTATGAAAGTTACAATATCACGACAACATATTCTGAACTTAACAGGTATTATGGCTTACAAAAAAATTTGGAATTTGAATTCCTTTTGATTTCATTTTTTAAACGCAACGATGGAACGATGATGAAATATACCGAAGTCAATAAAACCTATCTCGACATTTACGACGATATTGCTAAACTAAAAGAAACCTCTGAAAGGGTAAAGCATGGGACCTTTGATTGGGTAAAAGAATCTAATGCTAAATTGAAGGTCAATATCGAGAAGTGGCCTCATGGTATCTACAGGATGACGTTAATCTCTAACAAGCAATTTGATATCATCGTAAGCGGTAAAACCTACTTTGGTGGCACCGCGACAGTAATTATCGGAGGTGAAGAAGAATTTGAGATTATCGCGGTTGATAACACCCTTAGAAGAGAAATATCCTGGTGCTTAGAATTCGTATGCGAAGTAAATAAATAAATTGAAAGGAAAACCTTTAGATTTCACAATTGAAAACGCTAGCGGATTTAAAATAAAAATGATTTCATCAACGCAATGTCGCTATTATCAGGTCAGAGAATTTCAAACTAGACTCAAAACCCTCGCCGAGGAGTATCAAATAAACATAAAAAAATACCGACGAAGAATCACCGTGATTGATATTACTATGTACTCGGTGTCAAGCGTTCTCACTGGTGCCGGAATAATACTAGCATCTGTTACAATGATTGCCCCGGTCGTAGTTCCAATTTGCATTTCTGCGGTGGCTACAATCGCGGGTATATCAACCGGGATAACAAAAAAGATATCATCATGCAGCCAGAGTAAACTACAAGATTACTTAATTCAATTTCATATTGTATCAACCGCGTACTCGCAATTATCTTCGATGATATCGTCGTCACTCGATAATACAAATATATCAGATAGTGAGTTCTCAGCGATGCTCAGTATTTTTGATTCCGCGATATCAAAATTAGAGAGACAACAACAGTATAACACCGATGGAATTAGAAAACACGAACCCAAAAACCAGAATGATATCAATAACATCAACGATATCAGATCCTGAGTTCTCAATGATGGTCAGTATTTTTGATTCCACGATGTCAAAATTAGAGCGACAACAACAGTATAGCAACGATGACAACACCGATAGAATTACTTCAACAAATAGTAGAAAATACAAACCCAGTACAAACAAGTATGATATCAATAACATCTACGAAACCCGAGTTTAGTGTAAATTTCCCTAGCCCAGTCCCGGTGAAGGAGATAGCGCTTGCAAAACTACGAATGTATCACAGTTGGCCTAATATCAGATCAAAATCATTTGGTGGTCAACAACCGAATAATTCCTTGGTTTTCGCGAATAAGAATAAAGAAGACGGGACTCCAGACTGGAACGTCGTTTCAATACCAACCGGATCATATCAAATTGTACAAATCAATAATGAATTCACGCGTAGAATAAAATCGATTACTGGAAAAGAATCAAAAATAGCTATAACGGTTCATGAGCCGACACTATCATCCGCAATTGAAATAAGCACAGAAGGATACGTCGTAGATATCTATCAGAGTTCTATTAGAACCGTAATAGGATGGCCTGAATTACCACCCGGGGAAAAAACCGTTGATATACCCGAACCACAAAAAACTGATTATATCACCGACGTGATAAAACCCGATAATCCAATAAAAAATTATAAAGAATACAAGGAATTGATAGTTTTTACTGTAGTGAAAAAGTACAACAACCCAATATATCACGCAACTCGACAAGATATTATCGATGAAAATTTCACAGCAATGAATAACGATTTTTCGCTGCTGTTAATATCTCTTAAATCTGGCTCTCTCACCCGAGATGAATTTATCAGCGTCGTAGAAACATGCAATAAAATCATCGACGATATGGAAAAATTTAATTTACGAATTATTCAAGTTATATTAGGTGACAGTAATCCTATAACGAGAACAGAATTTATGACAGTATATAATATACGCGAAGAAGACATTCCAACATTTAAACTACCGGGATATAACGTACCAGAACTAAAAAAACTTCTCAGTGATACCATCGATGTTGGTTTCAAAATAATTCATGATGCATGGAAAAAAACAGCATCATCGGAAATAAAAACCCTTAAACACAATAATGACCCAGACGATGGCGGCAGACATATCGCTCCGTTCAACGTGAATATATCCTCGGTGATAGCGTTAAATTTAGTGTGTGACGTTATCGAAGGTAGTTATCAAATAAATCTCGAACGATCAAATCAAGCTCAGCAAGGATATATTTTGTATTTATTTGCACCAATAGCCCCTCCACGATTTTTAATAATTGAGTCTCCGGTTAATCCTGTCTATATGCGATGCCATAATGATTCGCTAACGAGAATTAATTTCAAACTCACTGACCAGTCCAATAATCTGATTGATCTACAAGATGAGGTGTTAGCGATTAGTCTGTTTGTGAAATCTTAGTGATTTTCATCGTAAATCGCTTTGCAATTTTAAAAATTATTAACCAGAACTGAAAGTTCAGCAGCAGAGAGGGTGAATGACAACAAGTTGCGACCAAAATTAATTAAAAAATCGTAAAATCTCCATATGGTAAATGGAGATATTTTTTTGGTCTAAAAACGTTGTAGGGTTTGCCTCTAAGACATTTTTTTTGGTTAAAATGAGATCGTAGGAAGGATCGTTTTAATGATTCAATCAAAATTTTGTCTGAAAACGTTGTAGGGTTTACCCTCTCTGCTGCTCATACTGCAACGTTCCATTCCATTCGGGAAGAATATGATTACCGTTGCTGTCTATGCTGCTCAACATCTTCTGCGATTTAAGTAATATGCTTCCATGTTATTATGGGGTTGTAATTGTTATCTGTGCATGTTAGATACTGCAATAGAGCTCTTTAGTGTAGCCTTTTGCAATGTGTAGCAGTTATCTGTTATATAGTTTTGCGTTTTGTGATGTATAACATTCGAGAACATTAGCTCTGGTTTCAGGGTTAGGGTAGTAGTAATTCTTGAAAGTGTGGCATTATGGGCGCTGTTGGTTGTGGGTTGTGTGAGTTTTGTCAAATATGTATAAAGCGTTGTGTGGTGTCAGCGATCAGCAATAAGACTAGACATATCACGGTTATTGTGGGTTTTATTTATTTCTTAAATTATTTTATGAGTTATGTAACTTTGGGCAATATTTCGGAGAGTAAATGTTTTCTTTAACGTTTATGAAAGCACAAAACAATAATTAGATTTTTTTAAAATTTTCTCTTTTTCTTTCAAATGTATGTATTCTAGTCATTTTTAATTTATCTTTACAAGCAAACGATATATTGTTAAATATTTCTATTTGAAACTCAGTTATATGGACAAGTGAATGTTATATTGACAGACCAATACCATTATTTATTTGTGCATTTATGTATTAATGTTCTTCATTTATAAAGCATTATGAAGCTCAAGGAATACAGATAAGTTACTTTACACTACAAATATGAATTTTTTTCTTAAATTATAGGTCCAAAAATGTTCTTATGGAAATAAAACTTGATTAATCTAGCAATTTATATAAAAGACTTATTTCTGTTTCTTTCTAGTAATTTACTAGTTGTCTAAGTCGTGAGTGATATCCACACCGACTTCATATCCGATTCTAATTATATCAATTCAAGTAAGTATTATGCTATAGTTAAAGTGTTACGTCAATCAAGTGTTCTTGCAGATTTAAAATTTCACATATATAATCAAATCCGACCCTTTTATTCTGTAGTTAACTTTATTGCAACTAAATCCAAATGTGGTAAATCTTATATAAGTTTAATTCATCTAAATGGAGTAATAATACAATGAATTAATAGTTTTGAGAAAATAAATACCCTGACATTGTGTTAAATTAGCCTATTCCAAACTGATCTCCCCTTGGTCAAGTGGTTAGAGCGTCCGCTCCGGATGCGAGAGGTGGCGAGTTAGAACTGCGGCAGAGTCATGCCAAAGACTTTCAAAATGTCATAACAGCTGCATTGCTTGGCGCTCAGCTTTGAAAGGTTAATATTATGACTTTTCGGCCTGCTGTCAGGATAACGTTACTGGGTGGGACATCGTGATTTCATGTCTGCGGCATAATGCCACAGCAGTGCTAGACATCACAATAAGCTGCCACACTGCAGACATCCTGGCTATGTGACTGAGAAACTATTGATGTCACGACAAAAATCACACACCTCTATAAAATACTAAACCGCATGACACGTTTTCCTTTGACACAGAATGCACTCAGTACTTGTTGATAATTATACATTGTGTCTGAATTATCAACATGTTATATTATCTCTGAATTTTCACTTGTAGGGGACATACTTATGTGCTACGAAAGTGATAAATGCCATATTATTTAATTCTGAAATCAAGTGCATTTTTGTTGTAGGATGTCGCTGAAACACGGTTGAGGCGTGATGTCAAACAAGTAATGCAGGATCTCAATGACTGCCTTGAGTAAATTTGACTTCAACGGGCCGGGTACAAACATGTTTTGATTTATTTTTCTTATATCATCTTCACGGAGTGCTGCTCTGGTGACGATCAAATGACGAGATAGTTTGTTAACTGTCCCTCGAACACACAATACTGGATTTGGATCAGCACTTCTACCATAAGTTACTTGGCCATGGTTCTAGGCAAGGGTTGGCAGATCTCGTTTCCTACACTGGATAAAAGTTCTGCACATTTCATTCACATTCTGTCCTATACTGTGTTAGTCGTCAAATAGGTAATATTAGCCATAAGATGAAACAATGTACCAGCGTGAGACGTACATCTATTCCGGTCGACAAATACTTGCCATGCAGATACAAGTCCAAGCTAGCAATTCGCATCAATTCCATATTACAAGTTTGCATTATGGTAAAAGATAGCAATTGTGTGGGTCTCTTAATGTTTCAATGTAGTCTGAGTAGCCTGCATCACTCAACGTTTTAATGTTGAACTTACTTATCCCTTTAGGCATCAACACCACACAGATATAATAATGGTATCTTGTTGTTTTTTTTCCATACGTACGTAAATTATGCATAACAATAAACGGTAGCTGTTCGTGTCTATGTTGTTGCTGACAAGGCTTTTGTTCCTGAATTACCGCTTCAGTGAACAAAGAATGCATGGAGTTGTTCACGGAAGTCCCGCTAGTATTTTGGTTCGAAAACGTAATTATCGTTTTTGATCATTTTTACATTTAGTTACAGGTAGCTGTTACTTCGTTCGATACATTCTTCAGTTTGCCCTTTGATTCCACATTGAATATGAACTGAAATTGTACTTTAGGACAGTGAATTAAATTTGAGCGCAGACATTATTTCGTCCCCTTTTTTTAGCAAGCATAAAACATCTATAGAGTTTTGTCCGAACTTCTTGCAAGATTATAAATGCTAACTATCTGCCTTTGTCAAAGTCACTTACGATTTTGTGTCTCCTCATCACGTCTTGTCCTGTCTGTTAAGTAAGCATGATGTTTTCCCTATTACAGATGCAGCAAAGCATCGTGCTTACTTAACACCAAGAACATGACGTAATGAGCGGACGCAAATTTATATTTTCGGTGAGATGTGTTTCACAATATTTCAAACATTTTTGTTTGTGACTCCTGTAGAGTTGATAATTAGAAACGTGGCCATAATTGTACGAACGTTTACATGCATTATATCTATCATTTTAAACAATGTCCTACAAAGATGCCATCCAAGAGTCAAAACGAAGCAAATATTACTGTCCGTTATAATGTCAAAACAATAAACTTATAATCAGGTATGAATTTACTTTACAAAAACATTTAATAAGACAATGATGTGTAAGTTATTGCTAAATGAAAGCAAGATGTTGATGCATACATGAAAACCGTGAAATATCAATTTCCTGAAGGGAATATAATTTTTAATTTGGTGACAGACACTGGAGACAATCAGCAATGGTTTTTGATACCATATGAAACTAACGACTTTTTAAGCATTACATTGTTGCAGAAAAAATATTCCATCAAATTCTGGCCAGAAAACATTGTCAAAATAAATAGATGTATAATTAATACGCTCTATATGTTCTGTATGTTTATGTAGAGACAACACTTCTTGTGTTAGGATGATGGTCAGTTAGCTTACAAAAGATAGTTACATAAATAAAGAAAACAAAAAACAAATACTATCTTTAGAGCTAGAGACGACACACTGAGGATGCATTGAACTTAAAATGTATTGCATTATTATTTAACAACATTTGACATAAAATGTTCAATGTTCATTTAAAAATGTTCGATAGTTCGTGGTTTTGGATTCAGGTATTGTCGTTTAATCGATGACCGTATATACTTTCATTGATTCTGTCCGTTTGCAGACGATCTCGACTACTGTGTTCAAAAGCATTAAACAGTTATCGTGCCGAAAAGGAAAACGTTTTTTTATTAGATGTCCAACGCACGTCACAACCCAACTTTGATTCACTTTACATCTATTATGTGTGTCTCAACGTGCACGTAAATTATTGTTGCATCCATCGTGCTACATAAATGTGACGTACAATTTCAGTTTTACGTTTACAGCATAAAGCACGTTTTGATGTCCTTCGTAACCATATTTGCCTAAAATAAGTCCATTGTGATCATGTGATCCAATTTGTATCACCTTTCTTCGTTTCTTTACAGGTGTTTTTGTTCGTGCGTTTACTTTCCCGATGAGACGCAGAAGATGTCGAAGATATTAAAATAACTTGTATGATACTGGTTGAAATTATATCAGCATCAGGTAGATATCCACACTTAAATATCTTGTAACACTTAAATGAATATAAACGTTGTTGCAATATTGTTTCTGTTGCTTGCTTCATCTGGCATGTCATCACTGTTGTTTTGTTTCAAGCATCAATTCGCCCTTTGTTCCTCACAACAACGTTATTCATTGGAAACATCGATAGTATTATGAAATTTATTTTGCATTTAAAGAGCATTGATTAATCTCAGTTCTTAGTCGAAGGACATGCTAAGGGCGACAGGGGGTGGGTAGGGCAGAGCAGACCAAATATTTGAGACCTTGAGCAGCTGGGGTGGGAGGGGGGAGGCGAATCGGACACCTTTTATCGACTTTTTTGATTGAAGCGTCAAAACGGCAAATAGATCCTTCCTGCGAAATCTCATATTTTAACCAAAAAAAAAAGAAAGTCTCCATTTAGCAAAGGGAGACTTTGCGATTTTTCAATCATCCGGGGTCGTAACGATCTTGTCATTGCCCCCCAACCCCCCTGCTGCTACAGGTTAACAAAAATAATAAATGATTTCAACCGAATATTTGATCAAGTCCGATACGATATCTTGTTCGGCGATCATGTAAATGTATTGTTATAAATCCGTGTGGGGTTGACTGAGCGTTACTAAAGAAGTTTCTAAATTGATTGAAGTCCATATTGGAACACCATGTCTGCCAAATATTTCGTAGCGTATGTGTATCAACGCCGTTGGATACAGCAAGAATATTACAGTTATCTCTGATCACTTTTGGAATCTGAGTGTATCGTTGAGTTACATATATCACGTCAGTGTTTTATGCCTGCCTCGGGAAAATATTCTAGCTGGTTTCTTTTGATTGTCTAACATCACATCATCGTATACGACTAAAATGTTAATGCTTCCATCAAGGTCATCCACGGATGGTGCCTCGTCAATATCAGTTATAAAATCAACGACGTTCTCACCTTTAATTTCTGATGCATTCTCGTTAAAATCCTTTAACACTTCATAGCATCGTTGATCATCTACGCTAGGGGCAATTAAATACAACTTATCCCACTTCATCCATCTCATTATTAAATTGAGCAACAATTGCGTCTTGCCTGATCCAGATGGCCCGATTATAATTGCGCGGATAGAGTTTGGTAGCGCTGCATGATGCTTAACTTGTTCTCTTGTTTTAGTCGCTGAAAATTAATTATATTCATATCTCTATACATAATTATGGATCTATATTGTGTGAAGTGTAAAACGCGTACTAGCACAAATGATGTGACGACGATTACAGCTAGAAATAACAGATCGGCACTTACTGGTAGATGCGCAACATGTGGTATAAAAAGTTTTGATTTGTTTTCCTTGATAAAATCAAGGATTTAAAAAAAAACGAGGAGGTGATATTGCAGCCAAATTGGCAAAGCTCCCTGGAACCCCATGGGCAAAGTACCCCGGAAAAAAGCACCTTCCAGGATATAGCTACTGGAGCCCCGGAACACGATTCGATATCAGACTTGATGATCAAAATCAACCTCGACGTGGTGAAGAACCAATAAACGCCATTGATAAGGCGTGTCATGCTCATGATGTTGCATATAAAAGCAGCAATTTGCAACACAGGCATCTCGCGGATGTGAAATTAATTCATGCGTTAAATGATATTCCTGATAAATCTTTCAAAGAAAAATTGGCTTCGTGGTTGGTAAAATCGGCTATGAAAGGCAAATTGATGATGGGTGCTGGTAATTAATAATATGGAATCTATTTATTATTATCCGAGGGGATACTGGAGGGGTAACGCTGCAATCAATAAACTCGTCAACGCCGCAAAAGTGAAAAACGCTACTGTGGCTAATTGGTTATCCAAACAGGCTATATGGCAAATCTATCTACCGCGTCCTAAACAAATCAATTTCTCGCATTTTGATGTTACCGGACCCAATGAAGCTCATCAAGCTGATTTATTGTTTTTACCACATGACAACGGCTACAAATACGCGCTAACCATAGTTGATGTTGCGAGTCGATACAAACAAGCAGAACCGCTAAAAACAAAGTCGGCCACTGAAGTTGCTTCTGCATTTGAAAAGATTTATCGACGAGGCCCACTACGCTGGCCAAATTTATTACAAGTTGATCCTGGCAAGGAATTTCAAGGCGCTTTTTATCAGCGATGAAACATCACAATGTCACCATCAGAATGGGGCATACTGCATTACATCGCGATCAGGCAATTGTTGAACGATTTAATCGGACTCTTGCTGAGCGGTTATTTGGATATAAATACGCAAAATAATTCATCCAAGAAAAGCGATCCCGTGAATGGGTCAAAAGGTTACCAGGGGTAGTTGCAGCGCTAAATAACGAGATTACCAGAGCAATCAATATGAAACCTAACAACGCAATAAAAAAAAAGTATATACCACAACCACAGCGGGATAGCGTTTCTCAGCCAATTCTCAGCAATGTCGCCGTGAGATATTTATATGAACCAGGAGAGCTTGAAGGTGGTAACAAAAAAGCTACTGATCCTATTTGGAGTGTCACTAAACATAGCATATCTACTATAACACGATCAACTGGTAGACCTCCAATCTATAAAATGAATTCAACTGCCCCTCAGCGGGGTTTTACACGCGAACAATTACAAGTGATTCCTGACGATACTCAATTGCCAGCGCGCGGTCTTAACTAGCACCGTTGCGTCCATTACACTCAAGACAAGTCAACATCACATTGTTTCTGACATAACCGAGACTGTTATTTTTTCTGTCTACGGTAAATTGTCGAGGATCTTTATCCGAATACTGCCAACGCATTATACAATTACAAATCGCGCAGTGATTATTCTGTTGTTGCTTCAACGCGATTATTAATTCAGCATCAATGTCAAATTCTCGTTGTTTTTTTTTCGTCTTGTTGTTTATATCCGGAGAGTTTTTTAATTAATGATGCTAACATCAATATCATCCATTGTGGTGTCGTAATCGCCTGACTCTGTCAGGACAATTCTTCGAAGTTGATTTATTCGCAGTACTCTAGACACTGCAAGATAGACTAAATTGGACCACTCAATGCGATTATCGACTATCCAAACAATTGTATCCGTGATGGTTAATCCCTGCGAGGAATGTGTCGTCGTTACGTAACCTAGCGTCCATGGCGATTTATCAGCACCCAATGCATTTTCGACAACACTGATATAAACCAGTACAATATCATTTAACACTAGTGTTTGTCTTTCGGGTCCTGACGAAGTCACACGTCCTGGAATTTCAACTTCAATATTCTGCCGCCGTGTATCATAGGGTCTATAACACAGCGGCACTGGGCGCGTTGGGAATTTATCTTTGTGAAGCTCAAACAACTTTCTCTGAAGTGTGTCTCTGACTATCTTTATACTTGCCACTACAAAATCATTTGGCCTCCATACTTCCCAAAATTCCTCCATGAGAGTTTCAGGAATTATTTCTCTGATTATTTCGCATTGGATTCTATCCGGTTGTAATCTAATTAATTTCTTGACCTCGCGTAATTGTTCATCAAGTGCTCTATAGTCAGTATCGACTTCTTCATAATAGTCAATAAACCCTTTTAACCAATCATGTGGATCCGCGCCGACAAATGGTGGTGGTTGACCATGATCTCTACACTTTATTACCGCTGTATTCTTTTGCAGCAACCAATCAAGAAACATTTTTAATTTATCTATCGAAACCGTACATATCTCATCCAAAATAATAAGCGCAGGGATGAATTTCTCACCCATTCTTTCAGAGGTCCATTCATCACCCTTCCATCGAAAAAAGCTGTGATAAGTGCAAGCTTCAAGGTTTCGTTGTTTTATCTCTCGCGCTAATCTATGGGTCGGTGTCAGCACAATCATATTTTTCCCACGATATATTTCAGGTATTATGATATGCACGGGTATTATGATATGCACGGGTGTTAGTTTCACTGCACTTTTCAATTGTTCTTTTTGTCATTTTTCTTATATAGTAGCTATTTTGTTCATAGTGTCAAAATGTCAAACCAAGAGCAAGAAACTCATTATAGGGATAGAGGATCGAGGTCAAGACTGCACTTATATTATAAGTGTACAGTGGATGACAATGTGCTTACAGCACATCATCCAAAAGGTTGTCAGATTCTCATATCAGGATCAGATGACACACCTAAACAGCTTGAAATTCTTGCTACGCTAAAAGCAATAGGGGTAGATATGAGAAAGATTGTTTGTTTGCAAAATGCTGGACCGAAAAAGTTTATGATATACCCCAGAGATAAGGAAACCCCAGTCCTTAATGTAGAGCATTTCATGGTAAACAACATAATGATGCAATTCCATGATGCACCACCGATAGAAAGAGACTTGGGGCCTAAAATGATGGATGTACATTTCCATGGGCTCCCTTTCTACATCGATACCAAGGAAATTGAATTAAAATTAAAAGATAGGTTTGGGGTTAGCGTTAAGGGAACAAAATATGCGGACTATTGGGGATATGCCGGAGTAACATCAGCAGTCCGTATAGTTAAAGTAGAAGAGGGACAAGAAAAGAAAATTCCACCCTATTTTTATGTGCTAGGGTTTAAACTCCGCACGTGGTACAGAAATTGTGAACGGGACAGAAAATGCTCCAAATGTGGTCAAGTTGGCCATGGGCCTTGGGAATGTGGTACAGAAGTGGTCAGACAAGAGCCATTAATAGCAAATGTACCTTTGCCTCAAACTCCTAAAGATAGCAATCCCAATACATGGGCAAAAGTGGTACATGCGTCTAGACCTAGCCAAATAAATTTCCCAGCGTTTACGCATTCAAATCCTTTTGCTATTTTACCGCAAGAAGAGGGTGAGAGGTCTTCTCCGAAAGGAAAAGGACTGAAACCAAGAAGAGTAACATCCACTCCAATTAAAATTATCTCAAAAAAATGCCAGCCCAAACAAAAAAAGAGGAAAGCAGAAAATGTCTCATCCTCTGATGAGGAATTTATCTTTGCAATGAGAAGTATGAGAAGGAACTTCTTTCTTCTTCTCTTGATAGTGTGACAGTGGTGGAAACAACTAAAGAAAATGATGGACATAAAACTGAAAATCAAACACCAGTAGTTCAAGAAGAGTCTCAGTTGGATGTAAATGTGGAGGAAGCATCAAATAGAAATATGGACACTTTGACTACATCAATTGATACTGACTCTGGAAATGAACAATCTAATGATACACTGTTTTCGTCTAATCTAACCAGTGATTTCAACATACTGCTAAGTGAATCAGGAAATACATTGGAGAACATAGATCCAGGTTCCCCTCAAAGCGGGGAAAGTATAGATACTAATTATTAACATTAGATAAATAAATTATATCCATTTAAAAATTAGCGGCCACCTGGAGGTAGACTAAAAATGGAAGAACAAAACTTCCTTTTAAAACTTCCTTTTAAAGTCTATAAATATTAATGGTTTAAACCAAGAAAAGGTTAACAAGTTACTAACAATAGGAGACTTTGACTTACTTTTTCTTCAAGAGACACACAATGGACTAACTGATGAACTCAAAGAACAACTTGAACGAAAACTGGATTGTATTGTAATAAAAAATGATCATGATGGGAAAGATAAATGGGGAGGGGTAGCCGTTATGGTAAAAAATAGAGTAGGGATTAAATGGGAAAGGATAGAGGAGGATTTATTTTTTAAGGGGAGATTAATTCATTTAAAAATAGAGAAGTGTAATTTTATTAATATATACATGCCAGTGTGTAATATGAAAAATGCCTTTGCAACACAGTTAAAGGAGTACTTAGACAACTATATTGGGGAAAATTTGATTATTGGGGGGGGACTTTAATTGGATTGAGGACGGAATAGACAGAACGATAGGGAAATTAGGAAAAGGTGACTTACAGATTAGGAACACAATGAGACTTATTATGGATTCATTAGATTTGGTTGACATATATAGACGGTTAAATTTACTAAGGGTGGAATATACTTTTACAAGAGGGGATACATCAAGTAGATTAGATAAATTTTGGGGTACATGTTTTGGCACAAATAAGTATATTAAATCAGGGATTTTAGATTACCAAGTTTCGGACCATAAATTAATTTTCTTAGAAGTAGGGATATTTAAAAGAACTAAATGGGGTCGGGGATCATGGAAATTAAATAATCAAATATTAAATACAAAAGAAGTTATAGATGAAATTACTAAGGAAATAGAAGTTTTTAAAAATATAGGGAACATAAATATTATAAAAGAATGGGATAATTTAAAAGTTAAATTTAAAAAAAAGCTATTAAACATTCAAAATTCAGGATTAGGAAGTTTAAATTAGAAGTAGAAGCCTTTGAAAATTTAATAAACACAACAACAATACAGGACACAAAAAAAACGTTATTACTAAGATTAGAAAAATTAAAAAAAGAATTTTATAAAGGGAGGGGAATAAATGCTGGGTTATTTACAGAATTATATGAAAATGCAGAGGGTCTTTTTTAAAGGGAGGAATTTAGAAGGGGGGGGGGGAGGGAAAATTTTAGAGAAATTAAATACGGGAATGGAAATACTAGACGACAAAACTTAAATATTAGAATATATACGCAATTACTATAAGGACCTATATACTTCACAGAGAATAGCGGACGAAGATGTAGAAACTTACTTACGAGAGACAAATTGTGAAAAAATTACCTCAGAACATAGAGACAAATGTGAGGAATTTATATCACAAAACGAAATAGTTGAGACAATAGGGACATTAGGCAAAAATAAATCACCAGGAAGAGATGGACTTTCTGCAGAATTCTATAAAAAATTCTGTAAGGAATTGTCACCAATTCTAGAATGGTTATACAACAATATTGCACTTAAGAATAGCAAAATGTCAAACACAATGAGGGAGGGTATGATAACAATAATATATAAGGGGAAAGGAAATAGGGAAGAAATTAAAAATTGGAGACCCATCTCACTCCTTAATGTAGATTATAAAATTATCAGTAAAATTTTAACGGAAAGGGTAAAAAAGTGTCTAGACCCAATTATTAATATAAATCAAACTAGTGGACCGAAAGGGAGAAACATACAGAATAACATTTTAAACATTAGGACTATTATTGATTATATAAATACAAATGGTACTAATAGTGCTATGGTACTAATTGATCAAGAGAAAGCCTTTGATCGACTTGAACATAACTATATAATTAAGACACTAGAAAAATTTGGATTTGGAGAAAATTTCCAAAATTGGACTAAAATCCTGTATAATGATATAAACTCGATTGTACAGGTTAACGGAGCAAAAACGGAAAAAATTGAAATTCACAGATCAGTGAGGCAGGGTTGCCCACTATCGATGTTATTATATGTAATAGCAATAGAAATTCTAAGTACCAAAGTTAGAAATAACCTAAACATTGTAGGGATTAAAGTTCCAACATTAGAGACGAAGTTAAGATGTTACAACATGCTGATGATTGCACAAACTTTATACAAGATAAAAAATCCTATAATGAACTTATAAAGGAATTTGAAAAATTTGGAAAAGTCTCAGGTTCTAAGATAAATCCTGAAAAGACTGAAATTTTACTAATAGGAAACTGGAGGGGTAAGATACATGATCTACCTGCTCCTCTTATTAAAGATAATATAAAAACTTTAGGAATACATTTTGGAAAGGACGAAATGATAGAGAACTTAAAAGATATAAAAGAACAAATTCAAAAAAATGTGGCAACCCGGGCACCTTTGCCAATATGCTTATTGGAACGAGCACAAATAGCAAAAAACTATATGTATGTGCACTTTAATTATAAATTGAAAACAGTAGACATTAAAGATACTACACTAAAAAATATAGATAACGATATTATTAAATACTTATGGGGTTATAAAATACACTATACAAACAAAAATACTTTATATAAGGGAGGGATGAGGGGAGGTTTAGGTCTCCCTCATCCAATCCTAATTAAATACACCAACATTTTGAACAGATTTAAGGAAATTAAAGAAGAGCCCAAAATAGCTTGGCAAGGGCTTTATATATATTACTTTGGTTTCTCTATGAAGCAGAGAAATGACATATGTAGTAACAATAGATTAATTAAAACTGTAGAAGTGCCAAGAAAATTAAGATACATAAAAGATTTATTATTCAAATATGGGGATGCTAAGGAATTTTGGGATACCGATACACAATATACATACAAATGGCTAACACAAAAAACAATAAATAAGGAAAAAAATAGGATTGAACATAAATACATAACTATTCAATGGGATAGGGCATGGGGGAACTGGACCAATTTTAAATCAATTAGGAAAAAAGTTCACTGTTCAAATACATGCATGATGCATGGTTGACAGGGGAAATGGCAGTGAGACGGCATATGATCGAAGTATCGTCCAAATGTCCACTATGCAAAGGTTTTTCATTTAATAAGAGACATGTTATACTTGAATGTTCCAAGACTCAAACTGATAGAAACCAAATTATAACAAATATTAGAATTAATCAGACATATGAAGAAAAACAATTATTATATTTAGATGGTATATTGACCAATGATATTTTAACACAAATTATAGATTTTATTATCAAGATTATGATAGCATGTGGACCGATAAGGACTTATGGGGAAAATTTTAGATAAGGAGGGAACAGGGAACTCAGGTAGAGAAAAGTACAAGCAATGAAAGCATGGGGCTATATCACATGGCGCTACGCGAAGTGGACAGGCCCGTGAAAGAGTTTGGAACAAAGCTCACCTCGAGACATTTACATTACAACAATACACGGACTAGATAGATTATATAGCTAAGATTTGTGTTTTTTTCTTAAGGGAAGCATGCTATCATATGAAATCACTGGTTAGTATATAATTTTACTCTGTGGAGATCGTGAATCTACACAGAAAGCCCGTTTTAAGGGAATATAAACATTTTTGGAATGGAATAAGGGCTTAATTATAAATAAATAAAGATTACAAAATAGATCGAGAAGGGTGAAGTGCGAATAATAATAAAAAAATTGCACGAATCCCATTTCGATCCAAGTAATCTAGTATATAAATAAGGAAATTACAAACATGGAACATCATAGAACAAACAGTAAAACAATAGGGTGTTTCATTTTAAGACACCATGGTTTGTACTAAATTCTAAATTATTGAACATATATGAATTAAATGGAAATAAAGTATATATTGAAATAAATACCGTTTTTTAGAGGTATTTATATGGTTAAAAAAAACTGGGACAATTGACAAGAACGGCTATCCTAACAAATATACAATATTCATATGAATATATAGCATCATACATATAGCACAACACAAATAGCAGACACAGGATTTAAGACACCCCTAGCCAGGGTTAACTTTATGAAATAAGACAGACACCCATGATGGACCCTGAGGTTCGGGTGAAATTGTCATAGATAACACTAAGGACAAAATATCCTCCTATTATCATATAATCCTGATGGGAAAAATTAAGGTTAGGATAATTTAAATGGAAATTATAAAAAACACATAACTACATATCGGGGGGAACACACACCTACATGAAACCTTTCTAGTTTTTTTTCAATAGGGGGAGGGGGCATCTGTCTGGTGCCCCCCCCCCCCCAAAAAAAAAAAGATAAGAACTAAAATACAAAAACAACACAGTAAACATTAGATTTTGTTCAGAAAGCTAGAGTATGCAGTCAATGCCGATGAACTAATCAACCCTAGGTTTTTAAAACCATTTGCAAATGACACAAAACTGCAAAACTGTTAAAGTAGAATGTTAGATTTTCTCATATTAAAATTGTCTCAAGACAGTGTTTTAAATAGAGAATAGCGATGATGACAATGCACTTCTGTAACAAGATATTACTAAGTGTTTTCGGGTTGTATCTATGAAATGGCTCCACATCTACAAAAACATATCATCTCAGTCCTAAAATTACAAGAAAATGATTGATGCAGATTCGATACCAACATTGATGATTTTATTAACTTTCTAAAATGTATTGTAACTTCATTGAATACAGAATACATTTAATAGTTATTAGAAGTTACACTAGTGTTTTTGTCTGGATGTGTATTTCCATTTTTTACAACTTTCACTTTGAAGTACATCTAACTGCTATTCCGATCGATATACTCTTTATTTTGATTCCCACTAGATATGGATGGAATTGATAAGTTAGGACACTAGATGAAAATTTACAGACGAACCTTACTCCATCCTTACTGTTGTAACTGGCATGGGAAACGTATCGAAATATACAACCACTTACAAGAATATCTATGCCTCATCTTTGCTATCTGAGGTCTTTGCAATCAAAACAGTCTAGTTCGATTATGTTCATTCCCTTGTTCTCGCCGCCTCTCGTCATTGCTTCTTGCTGGATTTAGGCACAATGCTTTGCTGTATGTGTTATAATTTGTTTTGTTTCTATGCGTCGAAAAAGCCCACATTTCTTGTTTGGAATTGTATATTTAATTATAGTTACTCTTTAAAATCAGTATTGTATAAATATCTGATTTCATAGCTATTACCCAATATGAAAAACATTTTCCATCTAGCATATTCAAATATACATACCCTGAAAACTGAACCTCGCTAGCATTCAATTTAAAAAGCTTACGACTACATGTAACTGATCGAAAAGCTTTACAAGTGCACGTATTGTCGCCGTTTCGCGAGAGAGAGAGAGAGAGAGAGAGAGAGAGAGAGAGAGAGAGAGAGAGAGAGAGAGAGAGAGAGAGAAAACCAGGGTATGGAAATGGAAAGTCAAACGATCGTTTAATTTATTAAGATTCTTAATTGTCAAATGGATTGTTAATATATTTCGCTATTGTCTTATGTCGGTACGCATTGATCAGTGGAGGTCCATCACCGATCAAAAGAGTACAAAAGCTATAACCTATTGTTTAAGTATATTTGATATATCCATATTTATACGCTCAGATCATATTACATTTGTATACACCGCTAATGTTGATATGTCAATTTTCTTTATGCTACAAGTTTGGGTCAATACAGTCGCAATGTAGTAATGTGCAAAATACTGAGTTGGTAATTTCTATATATATAATCATTGTGAAATAAAATATATACAGACAGGACACATTAGCTCATGCTTGTTTGAATATCCCAAAAATAAGTTTGGTCGTCGCCGGCTGTTAGTTATTGTGAATTGTGTGGGCGATTGAGAACTACAGGTTTTGTAAGCTTAGTGGGTTTGTATTATTTCTTGAAAGTGTGGCATTATGGCCGTTGTTGGTTGTGGGTTGTGTGAGATTTGCCAAATATGTATAAAGCGTTGTGTGGTGTCAGCGATCAGCAATAAGACTAGACATATCACGGTTATTGTGGGTTTTATTTATTTATTAAATTATGTTATGAGTTATGTAACTTTGGGCAATATTTCGGAGAGTAAATGTTTTCTTTAACGTTTATGAAAGCACAAAACAATAATTAGATTTTTTTTTAAATTTTCTCTTTTTCTTTCAAATGTATGTATTCTAGTCATTTTTAATTTATCTTTACAAGCAAACGATATATTGTTAAATATTTCTATTTGAAACTCAGTTATATGGACAAGTGAATGTTATATTGACAGACCAATACCATTATTTATTTGTGCATTTATGTATTAATGTTCTTCATTTATAAAGCATTATGAAGCTCAAGGAATACAGATAAGTTACTTTACACTACAAATATGAATTTTTTTCTTAAATTATAGGTCCAAAAATGTTCTTATGGAAATAAAACTTGATTAATCTAGCAATTTATATAAAAGACTTATTTCTGTTTCTTTCTAATAATTTACTAGTTGTCTAAGTCGTGAGTGATATCCACACCGACTTCATATCCGATTCTAATTATATCAATTCAAGTAAGTATTATGCTATAGTTAAAGTGTTACGTCAATCAAGTGTTCTTGCAGATTTAAAATTTCACATATATAATCAAATCCGACCCTTTTATTCTATAGTTAACTTTATTGCAACTAAATCCAAATGTGGTAAATCTTATATAAGTTTAATTCATCTAAATGGAGTAATAATACAATGAATTAATAGTTTTGAGAAAATAAATACCCTGACATTGTGTTAAATTAGCCTATGCCAAACTGATCTCCCCTTGCTCAAGTGGTTAGAGCGTCCGCTCATGATGCAAAAGATGGCGAGTTAGAACTGCAGCAGAGTCATGCCAAAGACTTTCAAAATTTATTATGACTTGTCAGCCTGCTTTCAGGATAACGTTACTGGGTGGGACATCGTGATTTCATGTCTGCGGCATAATGCCACAGCAGTGTTAGACATCACTACAAGCTGCCACACTGCAGACATCGTAGCTACGTAACTGAAAAAATTGTTAAATTTACGACAAAACGCGCGCACACACATACACACACACGCACACCTCTATAAAAATAACTTAACGGCAAGACAAATTTAGTATTCTGGCTTAGTTACCAAACAAAGAGAATGTTCTTGTTATGAACTGCTACGTTATCAGATATTTATTAATAAATGAATCATCTGAACCAGGTGTATTTATTTAGTATGTTTGTTTATGAATGTTTCGTTTCCAAAAACGGAAATAGAAAAGTCTTGCAAAATTACCTTTTTCTTTGACACATAATGCACTCAGTACTTCTTGATATTTATGCATTGTGTATGAATTATCAGCATGTTGTATTGTCTCTGGTATGAATAACCTGAATTTCCACCTGTAGGAGACATAATTATTTGCTATGAAAATGATCCATGCCATATTATTATATTGTGAAATCAAGTTCATGCAAAACAATCTTATGCATAGCATATTTGTTGTAGGCTGTCGCTGAAACACGATTGAGGTGTGGTGTCACACAAGTCATGCAGGCTCTCTTTCAGTAAATTTGTCTTTAAAGGGCCAGGTATAAACAGTTTGTTAATTTTTGTCTTAAATCATTTTCACGGAGTGCTGCTCTGTTGGCGATTAAATGACGAGAGAGTTTGTTAACTGACGCTCGAACACATAATACTGGATTTGGGATCAGCACTTCAACCATGCGTTACTTGGCCATGGTTTTCTGCAACGTTTGACAGCTCTCGTTTCCTTCTCTGTATAACAGTTCTGCACATTTCATTCATATTCTGTCCTATACTGTGTTAGTCATCAAATAGGTAGCATTAGCCATAGGATGAAACAATGTACCAGCGTGAGACAAATACTTGCCATGCAGATACAAGTCCAAGCTAACAATTCGCATCAATTCCATATTACAACTTTGCATTATGATTATAGATCGCAATTGTGTGGATCTCTAAATTTTTCAATGTAGTCTGAGCAACCTGCATCAATCAACGTGTTAGTGTTCAACTAACTTATCCATTTAGGCTTCAACACCACGCAAATATAATAATTGTATGTTGTTGTTTTCTTTTCCATACGTAAATTATGCATAGCAATAAACGGTAGATTTACGTATCTGTCCTGTTGTTGACAAGACTTGTGTTCATGAAATACCGCTTCACTGAACAAAGAATGCACGGAATTGTTCTCGGAAGTCCCACTAATATTTTGGTTTGGATACGTACTTTTCGTTTTTATCAATTTTACATTTAGTTACAGGTAGCTGTTATTTCGTTCGATACATTCTTCAGTTTGCTCTTTGATTTCGCATTGAATATGAGCTGAAATTGTAATTTAGGACAGTGAATGAAATTTTAGCGCAGACATTATTTCGTTCTCATTTTAGCAAGCATAGAAAACCTATCGAGTTTTGTCCGAACTTCTTGTAAGAATATAAATGCTAACTATTTGCATTTGTCAAAGTCTCTTACGATTTTGCATCTCCTCATAACGCCTAGTGCTTGCTGTTAAGTAAACACAATGTTTATCCTAAAATACATGCAGCAAAGCATTGGGTTACTTGTGAAGTGCCAAATTTTCAGTCGATCTATTAATAAACCATTAATTGCGGCCATATAGCCATTAGTTAGATTTACGAGACATCGTGCAAGCGAGAGAGAGAGAGAGAGAGGTGATTGTATAGTATGATGTGGCAGCTGTACTAATTAGCCGTATTTGTTCAGACTTGACTGACCGACGGCGACCTTGTAAAGTTTCATTTTATCACATAAATGTCAGAATTGAATGAAAACAGAGATTCTGTTACTTAAAACCAAAGCATGTCATACTGACCATGACGTAAGCGACTTTTAGAGGAAAGCGGGAGGAAAGATATTTGATTCTGATTAGTCGCTGTTAAATAAGACGTGTGTTTTACACGAAAAATCATTAGAACATAATATCGGACTAGCTAGATTAGAATTCAGTCTTTAAAAATTTCTCTGCAAGAGAGGAAGCAGTGTAGAATTATTTTTAGTAAGGCTCCGGATCGTATTTTAGACAAGTACATCCGTAAAACAACATACCCGGGGGGAGGGAACCCGCCAAAACCAACGGTTGAGTGACACACCAAACCACAGAGGTGTTGTTTCAATTTAACGTTTATTGTGATGTAATTGATTTAATGTTTGCTTCGTTTACAGGTCTGTGTGATTTCGTTTGATACATTTGTATAATTGATTTAGTTGGATACACTTGTATAATAATGTGCTTTGTATTATGAATCAGAAGTATTTGCATGAATTAATCTGATACATTTATTTAGTAATGTGCTTTTGAATTATGAATTGGAATTTTTACCTTAAAATTCTTAGTTAAGAATGACGTAGTGTTAATTTATGTCGTAAAACACTATGCTGAGTATGAATAGGAAGTGTTACGTTAGTTCTTGAAATTATCATATTGTTTGAATAATGATTTTGTTCTAAGAATTTAATGTTTTTCATTAGTAAATGATTTAAAAGAACACATGTGAATTCACTGAATCTTGATTTCATAGATGATTTAGTGACAGTGTATAATTCAACATCTCGCTTTGTCAGACGTTAATGTATTAGGTTAAAGCAAAACAAATTAACTAATGGTTTCACTGCAATCATTTGTATACGTGTAGTTAATTACTAGCCGTAATATTGTTATCACTGATATAAATATCTGACTGTTCGATCCAGAAATAACGGACAGTCTCAACTATTACCAGTGTAACGAGAGACTTAGGGTGATTTAATTTTCTTTGGAAGGAATACAATAGCTTTTGGGGGAAAGAAAGTGAAGTACGGAAATAAAGAATTGTAAAGGGGAATTCGCCGTGTATACATGATACAGTGGACAAGTCTGAATTCAAGCGGAACATCCATGAGGGCAGAGTATATAGAGAGAGGAACGAACTTGTAGAACAACACTGGATTGAGCAGTGAACGTGGTTCTAGGATAACAGGATATGAAAATCTAACAAAGCATTGACTTTGATTGTGACACTCGATCCTATAATGATGTTTAAATATCAGTAATATAGAGTCTATTTTGTTTAATTCTATTTCAAATCTATTTGTAATTCGGTGAAAGTTTATTTATAAACCGCGTGTATTCCTAATGAAAGGAAGTTTCATAATGGTGTATGTATTTGATTAAATTGTTTATTTATCTTTATGGGGGCTCGGAGTTGTTTTGTTCAATATACCCGCTAAGGTTACCATATACATTCTCATACTCGAACCGGGCAATTTTACCGAGGGCGGTCATCTCTTAGATAACGAGTATTAGAGGGCAGTGGGTTATAGTGTTATTATAATTAGTTGGCCATTACCCCTTGACAAAGTGGGACGTAACACTTACCCTTTGACAAGTGGGGCTTATACAATATTATACGAGTTACGCTCATGACCCGCTAGAACCTGACACTACTTAACAGCATGAACAAGACGTAATGAGCGGACGCCAATTTTTTTTTTTCTTTTTTTTTTTTGGGGGGGGGTGAGAGACGTGTTTTAGAAAATTTCCAATATTTTTCTTTGTGGGTCCCGTAGAGTTTATAATTAGAAAGGTGGCCATAACTGTACGAACGTTTACAGTTGTTATCTTCAGTTAGAATGTCAAATAAAGAAACTTATAATCAGGTATGAATGTAGTTTACAACAACATTTAATAATAAAATGATGTCCTAGTTATTGCTAAAGGAAAGATGATGCATACATGAAAACTGTGAAATACCAATTTCCTGAAGGAAATATAATTTTTAATTTGGTGACAGACGCTGGAGACAATCAGCAATAGTTCTTGCTATAAAAATAACAACTTTCTAAACATTACATTGTTGCAGAATAAATATTCCATGGAATTCTGGCCATAAAATATTCTAAAAAGAAATATATGTATGTTTAATGAGCTATTTTTGTTCTGTATGTTTATGCAGAGACAACACCTCTTATGTTAGGATGATGGTCAGTTAGCTAACAGCTTCTTAAATTATACCATACAGTGGATACAAAAGATAGTTACACAAATAAGGAAAACAAAAAAATATTATCTTTAGAGCTAGAGACAACACACTGAGGATGCAATGAACTTAAAATGTATTGTATTATTATGTAACAAAGTTTGACATAAAATGTTCAATGCTCTTTTGAAAATGTTCGATAATTCGTGGTTTTGGATTCAGGTATTGTCGTTTCTTCGATGACTATATACATTCAGTGATTCTGTCCGTTTGCAGACGATCTCAACTACTGTGTTCAAAAGCATTAAACAGTTCTCGTTCCAAAAAGGAAAACGTTTTTTGAGATGTTCAATGCACACCACAACCCAACTTTGAAAACGCAGCGATCATCTCCTTTACATCTATTGTGTGTGTCAAACGTACATTATTGTTGCATCCATCGTGCTACATACATGTGACGTACAATTTCAGTTTTGCATTTACAGCATGTTGCACGTTTAAAATTATCTCCTTCGTAACCATATTTGCCTAAAATAATTCTTTATTGATCACGTAAAATAAGTTGAATCGCCTTTTTTAGTTTCTTTACAGTTTTTTTTAGTTCATTCCGTTACTTTCCATATGAGACGCTGGAGATGACGAAGATATGAAAAATAACCTAAAATATACTGGTGGAAATTATATCAGCATCAGCTTTCTATCCGCACTTAAATGTCTTGTCACACTTGAATGAATATAAACGTTCTTGCAATTTTGTTTCTGATGCTTTCTTTATCTGGGAGCTCTTCACTGTTGTTTATTTTCAAGCCTCGATTTGCATTCTGTTCCTCACAACAAAGACATTCATTGTAAACTTCGACAGTATAGTGAAATTTATTTTGCATTTACGGAGCATTGATTTCTCTCAGTTCGTAGTTGAAGGACATGCGAAGGGAGAAGGTGGGTGGGTGAGCCTGCACAGACAAAATATTTGAGACCTTGTTTCGTGAAAATAAGGATTATAACAACGTTGGTCATACAATGGTAGTGGAGGTTATGTTGGGGTTGCCAGACCACTTCGCGCTAGGGTATTTGGGATACGCTTTAGTAAAGTGATCACAAACAAGTGAGTAACGTTCGAACGATTATAAAAGGAGTCTGGGAGTAAAGAAAGGTTGCGCTGTCAAGTAGCCAATAACATAATTAAATCGTTATTATATGCATAATAATTAGTGAATCTGCGCAAGGTACTCTCGTACAGCCCAACTAGCTCAACAACAACTTTGGGCAATTAAGAAATATCTCCCAGTCCGTTATATTGTCAAGCAACAACTACAATTGCGTCAAGAAGCTCTCTTGGAGCAGCAGAGAGGGTGAACAGACCAAGTTTTCGAGCAAAAATAAGGCTTCTACGGAGACCGAAACTATTTCAGACAAACCGAAACTATTTCAGAGAGGGTGAACAGACCAACTTTTCAAGGCGTCGATTTAGCAAATTGAAGCTTCTCGAAATTGCTTATATAGGCCTCAATTTAGTAAACTGAGGCTTCCTTGAAAATACTTAATTAAATTTTTCAGTAAATTTAGTAAATTTATGAAAATACTTAATTAAATTTTTCAGTAAAAAAAAAGACGCCATTGTCGTTGGCGTTCACCCCCTCTGCTGCTATACGTTAACAATTTTTTTACTAACTAAATATTTGATCAAGTCCGACACGATATCTCGTCCGAGGGTCTGATAAATGTATCGTCACAAATCCGTGTGGGATTGAATGAGCGCGGCTAAAGAAATTTATAAATTGATTATGATCCACCGCACCAAGTTTGCCAAATATTTCTAAGAGTATGTGTATCAACTCCGTTAAATACACATAGCATATTGCAGTTATCTCTGATCACTTTTGGTATTTGAGTGTAACGTTGAGTAACATATATCACGTCAGTGCTTTTATGTCTGCCTCTGGAAAATATCCTTGCAGGATTCTTTTGATTATCTAACATAATATCATCATATACGACTAAATTGTTAATACTTTTGTCGATGTAGTCAATGTTAGGTGCCTCTTCGATATCGGTTATAAACTCAATAACATCATCGCTGTTAATTTCTCGCGCGGTTTCGTTAAAATCTTTTAACACTTCATAGCATCGTTGATCGTCTACACTCGGAGCAATGAAATACAACTTATCCCACACCATCCATCTCGTTATCAAATTAAGTAGCAATTGTGTTTTACCACTTCCAGATGGTCCGATGATAATCGCGCGAATAGAATTTGGTAACATTGCATGGTGTTTAATAGGTTCCCGTCGTCTCGTAGCTGAATAATCAATTACATTCATGCCGTTATATATAAATTATGGATCTATATTGTGTGAAATGTAAGACGCGTACTGGCACAAATGACTTGACGACGATTACAACGAAAAATAATCTATCAGCGTTTTCTGGTAAGTGTGTACAATGTAGTACAAAGAAATTTAGATTTGTTTCCCTTGGTACACGCAAGGAACCAATAAAAAAAAAACGAGGAGTTGATATTGCAGCCAAGTTAGTAAAACTCCCAGGAACACCGTGGGCAAAGTATCAAGGAGAAAAGCACCTTCCAGGGTATTGTTATTGTGGACCGGGAACACGATTAGATATCAGACTCGATGACCAAAACCAACCCCGACCCGGTGAATATCCAATAAACGCTATTGATAAGGCGTGTCATGCTCATGATGTTGCTTATAAAAACAGCAATCTTCAACATAGACATCTCGCGGATGTGAAATTAATTCATGCGTTAAATGCTATTCCTGATAAATCATTCAAAGAAAAATTGGCTTCGTGGTTGATAAAATCCGCTATGAAAGGCAAATTGATGTTAGGTGCTGGTAATTAAAAATATGGAATCTATTTATTATTCTCCGAGAGGATACTGGAGGGGCAAGGCAGCAATCAATAAACTCGCTAGCGCATCAAAGGTGAAAAAAACCACTGCGGCTAATTGGTTATATTTACCACCGCCTAAACGAATTAACTGCTCGCATTTTGATGTTACAACACCTAATGAAGTTCATCAAGCTGATATATTATTTTTACCACATGACAACGGTTACAAATACGCGTTAACGTTAGTTGATGTTGCAAGTCGATACAAACAAGCAGAACCGCTGAAGACAAAATCATCACCTGAAGTAGCTTCTGCATTTGAAAGGATTTATCGACGAGGCCTACTACGCTGGCCAAATCTGTTACAAGTTGATCCTGGCAAGGAATTTCAAGGCGCTGTTTTATCAGTGATGAAACATCATAATGTCACCATCAGACGGGGGCATACTGCACTACATCGCGATCAGGCAATTGTGGAACGATTTAATCGGACTCTTGCTGAGCGGTTATTTGGATATCAATACGCGAAGGAGTTTATTCAGGACAAAAGATCCCGTGAATGGGTCAAGAGATTACCAGATGTAGTTACCGCGCTACATAATGAGATTACTAGAACAATCATCATGAAACCTGTCAATGCGATTAAGAAAGCGTCTATGCCAAAAATGAAAATCCAAGGGATTTCACAAAAAGATTTCAAAGAATCAATTATTGGTAGTAATGTCACTGTTAGGTATTTATACGAACCAGGAGAGCTTGAAGGTGGTAAAAAAAGAGCTACCGATCCTATTTGGAGCGTCACGATGCATAAGATATCCGGTATAACACGATCTACGGGTGGAAACGCAGGCGTTTCTAGACCAGCAATCTATAGACTGGACTCAACTGCTCCTCAGCGAGGATTTACTCGACAACAACTGCAAGTAATCCCCGAGGATACTCAATTACCACCGCGTGGTCTTAACTAGCGCCGTTGCGTCTGTTGCACTCAAAACAAGTCAACATCACATTGTCGTTGGTATGACCAATGCTGTTATTTTTTCTATCTACGGTAAATTGGCGAGGATCTTTATCAGAATACTGCCAACGCATTATACAATTGCAACTGGCGCAGTGATTATTCTGTTGTTGCTTCAGCTTAATTATTAATTCAGCATCAATGTCAAATTCTCGTTGTTTTTTTTATCCTGTTGTTTATAACCATAGAGTTTTTTTCTGATTATATCCTTAGTGATGAAATCACCAGTGACAATATTACTTATTGCATTATCCGTAGGATTTTCAAGGACAATTCTTCGAAGTTGATTTATTCTCCGTGCTCTGGATACTGCGAGATAAACTAAATTCGACCACTCAATGCGATTATCCACCATCCAAATAATTGTGTCTGTGATAAGTAATCCCTGTGAAGAGTGTATTGTTGCTGCATATCCTAACGTCCACGGGAATTTATTAGCACGCACTGCATCTTCGACGACGCTGATATCAACCAGCACAATATCATTTAACACTAAATTCTGCTTTTCACGCTGTCCTAGAATATCAGCTTCAATATTTTGTCGCCGTGTATCCGAAGGTCTATAACACAACGGTACTGGAAGTGTTGCAAATTTACACTTATGCAATTCAAATAACTTCATCTGAAGTGCGTCTCTGACTATTTTTCTACTTGCGATTATCAAATCGTTAGGTCTCCACGTTTCCCAAAAATCATTCATGGAAGTTTCTGAAATTATTTCACGCGCTATTTCACATTGGATTCTATCCGGTTGTAATCTAATTAGCGCTTTGAATTCTCGTCATTGCTCATCAAGTGATCTATAATCAGTGGTAATTTCTTCGTAATAGTCTACAAAACCCTTTAGCCATTCATGTGGGGATGCACCGACAAATGGTGCTGGTTGGCCGTGATCCCCGCACATGACGACTTTTGTAGTTTTCAATAACAACCATTCAAGAAATGTCTGTAATACACTCAACGATACAGTGCATATTTCATCCCAGATTATGATTTCAGGAATGAATTTATCGCCCATTCGATCAGGAGTCCATGTATCGCTTTTCCATCGAAAGAAGCTGTGATAAGTACAGGCTTTTACTCCCCGCGCTATCATCTCTGTGGCGAGTCTGTGAGTTGCTGTTAACACAATCATGGTTGACCGACGAAATAATTCAATTGCACGAGTTGTCTTTCCTGACCCACCACAACCGTTTAAATAAACTGTCTTGTCTCTACATACGGGATCAGATACGGGTGGTGCATTAGAAAATTCTGATTGAATTTCAATACTGTTACAACAAAGATATTTATCATTCATGGCAACGTCTGCGGATTCACAATACTCATGTAGTGTTTCCTTTTTAAATCGCCAACGTCCCCAATCTTCCTCGGGATCTGTGAATGCCGCTACATCCGATTTGTATTTATTGTGTATATACATCGAATCAGTAGCTACTCTAACCGCGGTATTAGGAAATCTATTAATCATCGAAAATAGATTAATACAAGCATAGGCTAGCATAGAACTTCTCAAATGTGTATACTGGGAATTATATCCATCACAGTAGGTAACAACCGTACCTAATTTTTCACCATTGGATAGAAAAGCATCCCTACGGGATACAAGTTTTCCCTGTTTCGTTAAATCCGCTAAATCTGCGTCGTCTATGATCAACCTTGAAGAGTATTTTGCATTGTCATATCTTCCACCTTGAGTGAATTTACCAATTATTTTTCGTCCGAAATCTTTGGCTTCTTTGTTTTTAATTTCAAATAACTTCTTAGACAATTTCATGATTTCTTCCTCGCTGAAATCTGGAAAATGCTCTCGCTGTTCATTAATTATACGATTTAAATCAGGCTGTGGTAACCAAACATCCTTCTACGCGCGATAGCATATAATAGCTTCACCGACAATCAACGATTGTAACATCTCACAATCAATCATATACCGCAATAATACAATTGGCATCCAATGTTTCACAGATAGGTGTCTACCAATCCAAAGATAACTACACGGATGTAACCCTGTAGCTAGTTCAAATGATATCACACGAGCGAATCCGGTTAAATCAAAATCGGGTAATGGCCCATTAATCGCAACACGAGTCATTTCATGCGTGGGGTGTTCAAATCGTTTAAAATACTCAGAGCATTCTCCATACCCGAGAAAACTTCCAGGATAACACGCGGATATATCAATTGAAATCATACCATCATGTGAGTATTTTGTATTCCACAGTCCTCCATGACCAAATCGACGCAACTCAATTTAACATCCTCGAGAAAATCACTTCGTGTTGGACGCCATGAGTTTTTTTCTCTTGCAAAGTGAGCTACCACTGATGGAATAGTAAAACTATCCGTGAATAGTTTTTCATGGAAACTCTCCGGTGAAAAATCATTAGCAATTTTTCTCATTCTAGTATCTAACTCTTCAACGCGATATAATTCACCATTTGGTCTTACAAATTGATCGAATCCTGATTCGGAACCAGCACTTCTAAGTAACCAAACTGACACAGGATCATCTTTACACAACGCATGAATAGCATCGAATAATTTCTCTTCATAGAAAACATCCCTGATGAATTCTTCGGGGATATATCTCACGGATCTATCTCGTGGAAATATTGTTACTGCAGGTGTCCACGCGTGTTTGTTATGATCAATAATTTCAATTGGAGCTCCTCGCGATTGATATTTCGGTTCGTATAATACTTCTCCGGTTATTGTCGTTACTGATATTGGGAATTTTAATGATGCTTTTAATTTAGCTATATCAGAAATCTTTGCACCGTGCTGTTTCACTGTCAGTTCCCATTCGGTTATTTTCCTACGTCGCAGATCAGTTAGTTTATTTCCTCGGGATGCATTTGTGAAGTGTTCCATTATCCGTGTTGCTACACAATTCAGTGAACTAGAATATTTCATAGGAGCTAGTCTTGCAATATTGGGTTTATCATTTAACGGATATATTCCATAAACAACTGCTTTGACAGGATAAGATCTCTCGTAGTATGGTTTGTCAATTCCAGTTAGAGTTCCTGGCTTGGAATCTCTACTCACAATGACAGTTTTTTTTATCCTTGAGAATTAGATCAAATTTATCCCTAATAATCCATTCACCTTCGACTTTGATAATGAATTGTTTTCTGAAAAAATACCTCCTACCGCCAAAATTTGAAATTATCTCGGATGCTTTTTCATAGTTCATAGTAGCATCGATGATGGGTACATTAATATCATCATCAATAATTCGAAATGTCGACCAACAGTGTGCTGCACCGTCTCGGTAGAATTCATTAAAACACTCCCTGATTTTACCCAGTATAGTTCTATCACCGATTAGACGTTTTGATGTATCAGAGACTCTATCGAGATTGAAATTAACATTTTTCCAGGGTTTAATTTTCGATAATCTTTGGAACTCCTTATCGAGATTGAATTTAGCATTTATCCAGGGTTTAATTTTCGATAATCTCTCGAAATCCTTCATGTTACCGTCTACTAAACGTTTTTTTGGTTTATCGTTACTGTTTACTAGACGTTTTTTTGGTGTATCGAGATTAAATCTAGGACTAATTTTCAATAATCTCTTAAACTCCTTCATGTTACCGTCCACTAGACGTATTTTTGGTTTATCGAGATTAAATCTAGAACTAATATTCAATAATCTCTTAAACTCCTTCATGTTACCGTCCACTAGACGTTTTTTTGGTTTATCGTTACCGTCTACTAGACTTTTTTTGGTTTATCGAGATTAAATCTAGGACTAATTTTCAATAATCTCTTAAACTCCTTCATGTTACCGTCTACTAGACGTTTTTTGGTTTATCGTTACCGTCTACTAGACATTTTTTTGGTTTATCGAGATTAAATATAGAACTAATTTTCAATAATCTCTTAAACTCCTTCATGTTACCGTCCACTAGACGTTTTTTTGGTTTATCAAGATTAAATCTAGGACTAATTTTCAATAATCTCTTAAACTCCTTATCAGGATTGAATTGAGCATTTTTCCAAGGCGTAATTTTCGATAATCTCTCAAACTTCTTTATACTACAATTAAAACAAGCATTTAAATGAAAGACTTATGTATAATGAATCACTGCAAATGGCTCATGATTGGATCAACGACTCCGTGTAACAAATCATGCAGAAAGGAATTCTGTGGGTATCATATGCAAAGCTTTCGTCGTGGAAGCCTTGGTCCGTTACCCTGCATACGATGTGGGGTTGGGTCAGGGGGAAATCGCAGTTGTGTCTGAGTTGTGGTGGTAAACGATACAGGGAATTTGAAGCGTTATTATGACAAAAGAATCAAAAATGGAAAATCATATGAATTTTCAATCAAAAATTCTGACCTCGACTCTGTCAGCGACAAAGTCATAAGAACTCCCCAAGACTACATCGAAAGATTCTCCAAAGATGTAATCATTAGACCAAACAATGAATTAGACAAATAGTATTAGTATACGAATGAACCAAGAATTCAGACCACACCCTGTGATTACAAATTATGAAGCATCCAGTGATGGTACTGTCAGAAACCGTAGACTGAAGAAACCGGTCGGTTTTGTGACTAATCAAGGGTATTTCGTTTCGTGTATGAATGTCACAATGGATTGATCAAGGATGGTTTTGTTATTGATCATAAGGATTCTAATCCAAAGAACAATTCTTTATCAAATCTGCAAGCTGTTACACAAAGTGAGAATACCAAACGAGGAAAGACTGGCACTTTCTCAAAAAAAGCGAGACCAGTAAAATCTTTTAATACGGCAACTAACGAAGAAAAAATATTTCAATCGATATATGAAGCCAGTGGGTACTTCGATATTTGTAGAGCCTCAGTACGATATGTTACAGAGGGGGTTTATCGATCTGCCATTTCAATAAAGACCGAACAAAAAATTAAATTTATTTATGTATGATGCGTCATATTTTTCATTTAGAAATATGTAATTATCATAGAATATGAATTCTGAAAAAATGAATAGCATTATTGATGAAATCTTAAAATTGAAAAGTCAGGATATCAAACTATCAGATGAGTTAAATCCTGATCAAATCATGTCAGATTTTCAGGATATAGAATACGGAGTTAACACTAACAAGTATATGCTACCCAAGAAATACGCGCTAATAAAAAAAATTCAGAATTATATTCGAGACTCTCTTTCATTTTCCAGTGAAGTAAGTGCGTTTGTCCCGTTATATACTATATCGTAGAGGGAATACGAAAAGAATTAGGTAGGGAATACGAATTTAAAAAGGATGTCAATTCTAAAGTTAGAAATATAAAAGCGTTAATTCAAGAAAATGAACGATTTTGACCGTGACCGACTTCTCAAAGAGAGTTTGTCACTTTTTTATTGTGACCGACCCTCAGAGAGATTTTCATATTTTTTAGCATTTTTTGATTGAAAATGTCAAAATCAGTGAATAAAAAATATTTCACACACACTGAATAAAAAATATTTCACACACAGTGAATAAAAAATCGATAGGCCGTTAATGGATGGTTTTCACGATACGATGGTTCAGACTGAGTTGAATCCATAGATGACTAAAGTGCCAGTATTAAATTTAAATTTTTATTTTTATAGTAATCCGGCACTTTAGTCATCATCGATAGAGGTATTTATTCGACGAAATAACGCTTCCACGCTGGTGTTAAAAATCATCTGACGTGTCGAATTAACTGAAAAGTGTTTCCGTCTGTTAGGTCAGGTTCGGGAAAATTGTTTTGCAATTGAAAAATTGTTTACGATTTCAAATAATGGTCAATGAAGCATTAACGACCCGATTGGCTCGTGAATGACTAGATGCAATTAAGAGATTTATACCAATTCGAGATTCTGTAAGAAATAAACTGCAACAACGACAGAGTTTACAAACGGATTTTACTGTGGGATCTGAATAATTGTTTAAACCAGTAACCACAACAACGAAAGGGGTAGAGCGTGCTATACTGGGAGATGTTCCCGAGACGGGGAAATTTGTTATTGGTGAACTTGAAAAAATAGCAGCGAAAACTGAACAAACAAAACAGGCTGTACAAAAAATGGAATCAAAAAGAACAGTAGATGATTTACGCGTGAGGTTTAACGAGGAAAGGTTAGCAGAAATCGATTCGACTGATCCAAAAAAAATTCCTGCGCTTGTTGTTACGACTTATGAAAACAGAAAAAAAATGTTGAAACCAGAACATCACAAGTTTGTTAAGAATTTATCTCATTGGGCTGATATATTCTACAAAATCAAAACTAAAACAAGTCAAATTAAGACAGATAGTGCATCATACATTGAATATATGAATGCGGTGGGTATAGTGTATAAACAATACGAAGAGTTTAAACAACAACAAAAACCGCAAAAATTGCAAGGAAAGCGACAGCAACCTGCAAAGAAAGTATTCTACTCGCCTAAAAAACTACCACCTGATCGAGATGATGATGTTCTTGATTATTTACAAGAAACCGATTTAGAAGAACTGGATGAAGCAACTGGTTATAGCGGAAGTGGATTGCAAGATTCCAGTGGACCCCCAAAGGGGGTATGTCCTGGTAGTGTTCTCAGTGATATATCACGATTAGACGTTCTTGTAGGAGGGTTCCGAGCTGGAAATAACTCACCGGAAATAATTAATGAAGCAGCTGATATCTGTAGACGTTTATTTAAAGGCGGTATCATGGATATCAGCACATATCGAGATTTCATTGGCGAGTTAGTGGAAAGTGGGTATCACAGTGATTAATCACCGGGACTGAATTCAAATTGACAAATTGTTTTACAATTGAAAAATTGTTTCTGATTTCAAATAATGATCATACACTACAACCATGATAAACCAACCCCCGTCTATGTAGTTAATTCACGGTTTCCAGTTTATAGAGCATACTATGGTGATGGTTTAGGTTATACCATTGCTGGGTTATTTGCAAGAATGGCTCCAAAAGTGATGCCGTTAGCTAAACAATTATCAATGAAAGCAATTGATGTTATTCGTGATAAGGGTATCAGTGCTGTTGGAGATCTTGCCGAGAAAGCGTTTTCAGCCGCGAAGAATAAAATAACATCATTAGTTAGACGAAAAAAGAAACCGTTACCTTCTACAGCGGAAAAGCGTGCGAGTGTTAGTAAAATTATAAATAACGCAGTAGATGAAAAACTAGCATCGTTGATAACTCCCGACCAAACCAATATTGCAAATATGATAGCAGGAAGCGGCTTTAAAAAACTACGTCGATGAAATCCTACGGATTTTCACGCTAGCGTTTTTCACGATGAAAATCGTTTACGATTTCACGATTTAGACTCTGATAAATAGAATAAAATGTTCAAAAAGTCACCTGATCCAGCGTTTGATATTGGCGCCCCAGTTGGCAAGGATGATTCTGTACGCGATTATCAATATTACGCCTATCATGCAATAGACTCAAATAGTCGATCGCGAATTGAACTTCAAGTCCATGATACCAGTAAGTATTTTCTACCCGCTGAAGCGTTTATTGAAGTAGAAGGTGAACTTGTAACAGCTGCTGATACTACTGCTGTACCAACACCGTATCCAGCTGGTACTCAAGTCGGTTTTGTCAATAATGGTATTATGGCGTTATTTGAGAGTGCAATATACCTCATCGATGGAAAATAAATCGAGTCTATAGATCGCGATGTTGATGTGGCTACAACAATAATCGGGTTAGCGAGATATTCTGATGATTATACAAGATCAGCATGACCTTCTATGATGTTTGCAAAAGATGTTACAAATACCGCTGGAGGAATTCAATTTGTTGTAAGACGACCAAAGAATAATGCTGGCACTGCTAATATTGATGCCGAGGATATTATTATAATCAACGATCCTAACTTCAATCTAGGGGCTGCAACACGTATTTCAATGTTGCAAGGGGCTCGTAAATCATTTTCATGCGCGATTCCACTGCATCACATATTTGGATTCTGTAGAAACGTCCGAAAAATTATCTACGGGCGAAGCATACAGTAGCGCTTGTACGAAAGGGTGATGATAATGATGCTATTTGGAGGATTCCAGCAGACAATGCAAATCCCAATGCTGATGCCGGTAAAGTCAATTTAACAAAAATATCATTATGGATGCCTGTGTTGACTCCATCAATCACCGCAGAAGGACGATTACTATCATTTATGGATCAAGGAGGAAACTCATTACTAAGTTGGTTAACCGTGAGTACAGATGTTAAACAATCAAATCTGAACGGGTTATTCACTTGGAACCTAGCATCAAAACAAGGTTGTGCTGCGCCACGTCATATATTTGTAGCGTTACAGGATAACACACGAGTTGGCGATCAACGTTTCAGTCATATGATATTTGATCCATTAGGTGTTAAAGACGTCTCACTGAGAATAAACGGCCATCAGGAACCATACGAAGATGTACAACTTGATTACACAGAAAATCATATTGCTCGCGGTAATCATAGGTTGCTGTCGTTTATGGCACGCGATCAAAATGTTGATACTGGTCTACAAATATCACAATAAGACTTGAAGAATCTGTATCCGATCTATTACTTTTCGCTGGAACATCTTGATTTAACAAGACAGTCTGTCGTTGATATACACTTTAGAGCTAATGTAACCCGTCCTGGTGCTATTGCTAATTATAGAGCGGTTGCTGTCATTCTCAGCGACAAATCAATGCTACTTGAAGATGTCGGAGGAAGAATGAGAGTGGTAGATGCGCCAGTGGAAAATCTTTGATTGAAAATCCTTCGATTTTTTCCAAAACATGTAATCGAAACCTTATAGCAATTAGATCAATCTGTTATTGTATAATGTCGTATAGTAATATCAATGTGTCGTTGACACCTGGTCAATTAAAAAAATTACAATCCAAATCAGTTAAGCAATGTGGAACCACAATTACGCTGAAACCCAATCAAATGACTGGCGGGGCGAATAAATTATCGCTGACAACTCGTCAAGTAAAACATTTCAATGATGCACTTGTAGCAAAAAAAGGTGTTCAGATTACTATTTCTGCGGCTGCTATCAAAAACATGATTAAAACAGGCGGTATATTCCCGTTGTTAGCTGCGATTCCATCATTGATTGTGACAGCAGCCCCAGCGGTAGCTAAAGCGGCAGCGTTAGGGGCTGTTGGTACCGGGGCAGGAATGGCACTAAAGAAAGCAACGGGGAAGGGGTATAAAAAAAGGGAAAGGGTCTAAGACTACCAGGAACCCCGTATTCGTGGTACAGCGGAAAAGGTCTAAGACTAGGACCTGTTTATTAACTCGGGAACCTTTGGTTCAGGAATCTTCGATTGGAAATCCTTTGGATTTCACGCCAATGTCCAATTTTGATTTACTCGATGCTGCTAAAAAGCTCGCCATAAAAAACTTCAGAGGTGTTTTTATGAAAGATCAATTACCGACACAACCCAACAGAGTTGAAACCGGCATCATTAATCTCGATAACAGCACCGGACCTGGTACTCACTGGGTTGCATACGCCATTGATCCACGTGGGGTTGTCTATTTTGATTCATATGGATTAGCCCCGCCAAAAGAGTTTATGAGTTATATAAAAACTTTTTCAATGAAGGCTTGGTATTCTTCGCTACCAACACAACAAATGAATGATACACCAATGTGCGGCAGCGAAGTATTAAATATCCTTGACTCTATTTCTAACTCCTTGGGTAACCCAAGGGGAAAACCACCACATGTTGTCGTAAATGAATACACCAGCAATCGCTGGAAATCGAAGCGTTTTTAGAGAGAGAGAGAGTTTTACAATAACATGATTGATATTTGGGGAAGACCTCTGAAACCCAAACCCGATGACACTGCAAAAACATCTGCAACGGGTGATATAAAAAAAAATAATAGAAGATGAAATAGCTGAGACGTTGAATTTAGCAAGTGTTGATCCCAATGAAATAGTTGTATTTCAAGATCGTCAGGGTAAATTGAAAACTAGTAATGTGTCGTTGGATGATATTTTGGTTAAACAACAAAACGCAATCGAGGATACTATCGTGTTATTTTCCGATCAGGGTAAACTCAAACCGGATGTACTCTTCTCGACTATTACAGATGAACTAAAAGAATCTCTCAACAATTTTCCGTTGGAACTTGCAACACTTCAATCAAAAATTGAAGAACACGGAAAACAGTTTTCAATTTTTCGTAGAAACATCGTGGATAAATTTCTTGGAACTACATTCGATAAACTCGACATAAAACTCCCGGATATAAAAAAATTCATCGATGAGACAAAAAACTTCATCGAAGCCATCAAAACTGATTTTCCGAGGATGATAACAATCATTGAAAAAGCAAAAATTCCTCATGAGAAAACCAATAACGTAGTATATACAATCCAACACAGATCATTTGCGTGGACACCTACAAACAACAAATTAGATATCACTGCAACCGTTAAGGGTATTTATCGATTAACACTAGGGACAACGACTCAATTTAATATTTCATCGTCGAGTTCATCCGGGATCAACAATACGATTTCAACGATCATCGACAAGGATACAACTGAAAAGTTCACGATAACATCTACTGATAAAAATTTGGTTAGGGTTTCAACAACGTGGTATGTGGAATTCGTAGCGGATTTAAGTAAATAACTAAATTGAACGGAAAATCCTTCAAATTTCACAATTGAAAACGCTAGCGTTTTTAAAATAAAAATGATTTCATCAACGCAATGGCGCTATTATCAGGTCAGAGAATTTCATACTAGACCCAAAACCCTCGCCGAGGAGTATCAAAAAAAAATAAAAAAATACCGACGAAGAATCACCGCAATTGATATTACTATGTACTCGGTGTCAAGCGTTCTCGCTAGCGCCGGAATAATACTTGCATCGGTTACAAGGATTGCCCCGGTTGTAGTTCCAATTTGCATTTCTGCGGTGGCTACAATCGCGGGTATATCAACCGGGATAACAAAAAAAATATCATCTTGCAGCCAGAGTAAACTGCAAGATTACTTAATTCAATTTCATGTTGTATCAACCGCATACTCGCAATTATCCTCGATGATATCGTCGTCACTCGATAATACAATTATATCAGATAGTGAGTTCTCAGCGATGGTCAGTATTTTAGATTCCGCGATATCAAAATTAGAGCGACAACAACAGTATAATAACAATGACAACACCGATGGAATTAGAAAACACGAACCCGATAACCAGCATGATATCAATAACATCAACGACATCAGATACTGAGTTTTCAGTGATGGTCAGTATTTTTGATTCCGCGATATCAAAATTAGAGCGACAAGAACAGTATAATAACAATGACAACACCGATGGAATTACTTCAACAAATAGTGGAGAACATGAACCCAGTACAAACAAGCATGATATCAATAACCTCAACGAATCCTGAATTCAGTGTGAATTTCCCTAGCCAAGTCCCCGTGAAGGAGATAGCGCTAGCAAAACTACGAGTGTATCACAGCTGGCCTAATATCAGATCGGTAGCATTTGGTGGTCAACAACCGAATAATTCCTTGGTGTTCGCGAGTAAGAATAAACCAGACGGGACTCCAGACTGGAACGTCGTTTCAATACCAACAGGGTCCTACCAAATTGAACAAATCAATAATGAATTCGCGCGTAGAATAAAATCGATTACTGGAAAAGAATCAAAAATCGCTATAACGGTTCATGAACCCACGCTATCATCTGCCATTGAAAAAAACACAGAAGGATACGTCGTAGATATCTATCAGAGTTCTATTAGAACCGTACTAGGATGGCCTGAATTACTACCCCGAGGAAAACTCGTTGATATACCCGAACCACAAAAAACTGATTATATCACCGACGTGATACAATCTGATAATCCAATAAAAAGTTATAAAGATCGTCAAATCACTACAGATTTATTTATCTCGTACACAAACCAACTTGGAAAGAGAAGGAGAAGGATCCCTTAGAGGGATATCAAACTGTTAACGAACCTAAAATCGTTGAAAATTTCACAGCGATGAATAATGATTTTTCACTGTTGTTAATATCTCTTAAATCTGGCTCTCTCACCCGAAATGAATTTATCAGCGTCGTAGAAACATGCAATAAAATTATCGACGATATGGAAACATTTAATTTGAAAATTATTCAGGATATACTAGATGATGATCTCCCCATGTCGAGAACAACATTTGCAACAGACCATAAAATCCCCGTCAAAGATATTCCAACATTTAAACTACCAGGATATAACGTACCAGAACTAAAAAACCTTCTCAGTGACACCATCGATGTTGGTTTTAAAATAATTCATGATGCATGGAGAAAAACAGCATCATCGGAAATAAAAATCCTCAAACATAATAATGACCCAGACGGTGGCGGCAGACATATCGCTCCGTTCAACGTGAATATATCCTCAGTGATTGCGCTCAATTTAGTATGCGATGTTATCGAAGGAAGCTATCAAATTAATCTCGAACGATCAAATCAAGCTCAGCAAGGATATATTCTATACTCATTTGCACCAATAGCCCCTCCACGATTTTTAATAATTGAGTCTCCGGTTAATCCAGTCTATATGCGGTGTCATAATGATTCGCTAACCAGAATTAATTTCAAACTCACTGACCAGTCCAATAATCTGATTGATCTACAAGGTGAGGTTTTATAAATTAGTCTGTTTGTGAAGTCCTAAAAGGATTTCCGTCCTGTGACACGATATCGTATCGGACTCGATCAAATATTCGGTCAAAATCTTAGTGATTTTCATCGTAAAATAATTATTAACCCAGAACTAAAAAATCCAGCAGCAGAAGGGGGGTGAACAGTAAACTAAATGACAACATCGTTGTAAGATTATTTTTTTTTATTATTAACGACGGGACCGCTTATAAAACGTCGCCTTGGAACGTTGTAGTGTCGCAGCCCCTGTGTTTGTGACCACTATCATCGTAAGATTTTTTTTTGTTTCGGTTTTAAACCAAATCGCTTACGAAATATTTATCTAAAACGTTGGTCTGTTCACCCACCCCCCTCTCTCTGAAATAGTTTCGGTTTGTCTGAAATAGTTTCGGTCTCCGTAGAAGCCTTATTTTTGCTTGAAAACGTGGTATGTTCACCCCCTCTGCTGCTGAACCCCATTTGATAAAATTGAAATAACCCTTCCTGATATTAAAAAAGCCATCGATGATCTAAAAACATTCAACAACGCAATGAAGGATGATACAACGAGGATGATAGGTGTTATTAAAAAAATAAAAATTCCTCATAAGAGCACCAACAATATCGTATACACGATTCAACACGATTGATTTGCGTGGACTCCCACAAACAACATTTTACACGTAACCGCAGCAGTCAATGGTATTTATCGATTAACAATAGTATCACCGACTCAATTCAATATATCATCAAATAGTTCATCTGGAGTCAATAATACAATATCAACGATCATCGACAAGGATGTTTCTGAACAGTTCACGATAACGACACCAGATAGAAATCTAGCCAGGGTTTCAGTAACGTGGTACGTAAAATTCGTAGTGGATTTAAGTAAACAATTAAACTGAAAACGCTAGCAATTTTAAATTATTTGAAAACACTAACGCTGCTAAAATAAGATGACAATCCCTTCAGTGTATCAGTATCGCTATGATCAGGTCAGAGAATTTTAAACTAAACTCAGCTCGCGCTGTGAGGAGTATCAAATAAAAATAAAAAAATACCAACGAAGAATAACCGCGGTTGATATCACCGTGTATTCGGTGTCGGGCGTAATCACTGCTGCTGAAATAATACTATCTTCGGTTACAATGATTGCTCCGGTCGTAGTTCCAATAGCTATTTCTGCGGTGGCTACAATCGCGAGTATATTAACCGGGATCACAAAAAAACGATCATCGTGTAGCCAGAGTAAACTACACGGTTACGTAATTAAATTTCACGTTGCATCTACCGCATACTCTCAATTGTCCTCGTTGATATCATCGTCACTCGATGACACAACAATATCAGATAGCGAATTCTCAGCGATGGCTAAATTGTATAAATCGACAATGCTGAAATTAGAGCGGGATAATAATAATAATGTCGCAAGAACTGCTTTAACAAATAGTAGAAAATACAACACCGGTGAAAACAAGCATGATATCAATAACCTCAACGCGTCCTGAATTCAGTGTGAATTTCCCGATCCCCGTTTCGTGAAAGAGATAGCGTTAGCAAAACTACGAGTGTATCATAGCTGGCCTAATATCAGATCTGTAGCATTTGGTGGTCAACAACCAAATAATTCTTTGGTGTTCGCGTGGAAAAATCGTGAAGACGGAACTCTAGACTGGAACGTTGTCTCGTTGCCAACGGGGTCATATCAAATCGAACAAATCAATAACGAATTACAACGAAGAATAAAATCTATCACTGGAAAAGAATCAAAAATCGCTATAACAATCCACGAGCTGACGTTATCATCTGCGATCGAGATCAAATCACCAGGATATGTCGTAGATATTTATCAAAGTTCTATTAGAACCGTACTAGGATGGCCTGAACTACCACGTAGACGAGAAATTGTTATACCAGATGAACCCGTAAAGGGCGATTATATCACCGACAGGATAAAACCCATCAATGAAGTGAAAAATTATCAAGATTATTCTCCCAACATGTTCATGGGATATGACAACTATAATTACTTTATTCACCATGGTTTAATCAAAGAAAATTTAACAGCGATGAATAATGATTTTTCATTATTGTTAATATCCCTTAAATCCGGCTCTCTCACCCAAGATGAATTTATTAGTGTAGTACAAACAGGTAACAAAATCATCAACGATATGGAAACATTTCATGCGCAAATTATTCAAGAAGTATTAATGAACGAAAGTCATAAAAGGATGTTTACGGTAGCATACAGAATCCGCGTCGAAGATATTCCCACATTTAAACTACCCGAATATAACGTACCAGAACTAAAAAAAAATTCTCAGTGATGCCATCGATATCGGGTTTAAGACAATTCACGATGAATGGAAAAAAACAACATCACCGGAAATAAAAACCCTTAAACACAATAATGATCCAGAAGGCGGCGGTAAACACATCGCTCCGAATAACGTAAATATATCCTCGGTGATTGCACTGAATTTAGTGTGTGACGTTATCGAAGGCAGCTATCAAATAAATCTCGAGCAATCAAATCAAGCTCAGCAGAGATATATTCTATATTCATTTGCACCAACGGCTCCTCCAGGATTTTTAATAATTGAAGACCCAACTAATCCAGTCTTTATGCGATGTCATAATAATTCTTTAACGAGAATTAATTTCGAACTCACTGACCATTCTAATAAGTTGATTGATCTGCGAGGTGAAGTTTTGCAAATTAGTCTGTTTGTGAAATCGTGAAAATTCTTCGAATTTCAACAATGATTTTCATCGTAAAAATTTTTTTAACGTATAGCAGCAAAGGGGGTGAACGCCAACGACAATGGCGTCTTTTTTCTTTTACTGAAAAATTTAATTAAGTATTTTCATAAATTTACTAAATTTACTGAAAAATTTAATTAAGTATTTTCAAGGAAGCCTCAGTTTACTAAACTGAGGCCTAGATAAGCAATTTCGAGAAGCTTCAATTTGCTAAATCGACGCCTTGAAAAGTTGGTCTGTTCACCCTCTCTGAAATAGTTTCGGTTTGTCTGAAATAGTTTCGGTCTCCGTAGAAACCTTATTTTTGCTTGAAAACTTGGTCTGTTCACCCTCTCTGCTGCTCTTGGTATTTATATAAGGCGAAGAACAGTTATTTAAACTAGTTGTTTAACCGATCACAAAGTTGTTAAGTAGCTATGGCAACACAGAAAACCCTTTATACATTAAATGTTCACTTTTCTGGTAGTCTATAAGCATTCCGACCTCCACCCCGGCAACCTTCTCCAACATTAACTGACGCTCAACTACAATATGAAATTCAACCATAATCCCAAGAAAAAGGTCAGTCATTGTCGCCACCTAAGGCTAAAGTTGAAATGATACATACATTTACAGAGGACGGTCTTGTAGCTATCAAGAAACCAGAAAGATGACTTGAAGTTTCTGAGTTTTGATACAAAATTGCAAAAGACACACACACACACACACACACTCCGGTGCTCAGCAAGCTGGAAGTGACGATGGAGATTTCAACAGTTTTACTAGGCAGCAGATGAGCATATTGAATAAGTAAAACAAGTCAGGGAAGAAAAAAAGAGAGAACTGCAACAGCAATTTCAAAAAGCAAAAGGAGAAAAGATATATTTGTAAGTGATTATTCAGAGGAGGTATCAAGGACATTGATGTTTATCATGTACATGCAAACGAAATTACCAATTAGTGCCATCGAGATGGTGATTAAAGTGAGTACGGATGCAATTAGATCAGTGACAAGAAGAAAACATGATTATGCACAATGCACAAAGTCGACATGTGAAAGTCAGGGTGATACATTCATGGTCATCAAAATGTAAACTATTTGCGTAGATGGATTCAGCGATTTTTTTCAAGTTCTATTACGAACAGTTGCTTCAAAAACTATCCCAATTGAAAAGCAATTAGAAATGAAAGTCATCGCAGTTGTTTCTAACAAAGCTACCAGCACCATCAGAGACGCCGCTGGTAAAGCACTCTCAGCAATCAAACAAAGACTATAGCGATTAATATGACGAAAACTTCAGCCCGTAAATCAACCCTGCACCGATGCGATGCCAGTAAATATTAGCGAAAAAATAAATTAAGTCGCGAAATAACAGTTAAAGGAATTATCCAGTATAGAATCTTGGAATGTTACTGAAAATGTACAGCAGGGTGTACATATAATTTACAACTAGAGTAAGGTATGCATAAGTCATAATTTAATTTAATTATTTGACGTTCTATCAATTCCTAGAAATGTTTTCCTTATATGGAAATTTGAAGTCTTTTGATTTGACTTTTGTTTTTTGTTTTATGAACAAAGACCGATAAAGGACTGCCATAGTGCAGATAATTCGACATTGTAAATAGCTATGTTTACAACGTTTTTCAACATATCGCCTTGGGACTACAATGAACTTAACATCGTTGTTTTTCCATACACAGAAAAATAAAATGTGGGTGTTTTATCCTGTCAGCCTCGGCCTAGAGAATCCTTTCAATAAGACAGCTCAGCTCATTGGTCATCAGTTCAACGTGTATTATGGGATCATGATAGACTAGTAAATTTGAGGCAGAATATGGACATTAATCTAATCGCGAATTTTACTTTTCTAATATGCATATACATCACATGCATGTACACAAAATTTGAAAACAAATATTTTCACTTTATTTTAAATCCAAACACACTATAAACAAACTGGTATCAAGCACTAAAATGTATCCATCAATAGTAAGAAGATTCGTGCATAATAATTATATCAAAGGCTAATTTTGTCGACACATAAACGCAGACTGGAAATAGGTGAATGTAATATGTTATCATCTTATATTTTTAAAATGTAAGTTGAAATTGAGTACCATTTTGAATAGGTATGAACTTACATCTACGTATATCATATTCAGCTTGAATTCTTGTTGTTTGAAAATTATACCCTATATTTGATAATTTAAATATTATATGGACGTCTTAAAATGAAAGCAAAGGCACTTGAATACATATATCCGCTTAGGATGTTCAGACAAAAACATCTGCCGTTTTAAATGCTGGGGACGATGTTGAGGAGTGATTTAAAAAGATTACTATCAGATGTATCTGACCCAAAATCTTTCAAACCTTCAACAGCAACGAATCTTTACATATGCCCTGAACCTATTCAATTATGCGGGTGAAATAAAATCCGAATATAAGTAAAGCGACAGCTGTGTAACAAATATTCATCACTTTTCTAGACACCTTAGGTTGCACGGTAAGCAATAACGGCTAGGTATAATACGTTGTTATTTTTCGAAGCTTAATTTAATGATAGCTATAAAGATGTAATTGCATCCAGCACGATTCAATTCGTCAATACAATCTCAACTTTTAATTTCTAATGTTCATTTAAAATTATTTTGTTAAAATTGGTAACAGAGAGGTCTAGCAAAATTGCACTTGGAGTGTAGTAGATACATTCCTCTCCGTAATCAATAGCATTCATTCTAATCAGTGTTTGTTGATGTACATGTTATGTTTTTTATGGTATGAGATAACTGAATGTCGACAAGCTAAGGGTAAATGATCCTTGCCATGTCCTGTCAGTGCGAAACCAAGTCCATACATAAGACTCTCGTACATAAGATGTAGTTGATATAAAGTTGGAGTAAATTGTCAAAAAGATTCATATAGAATTTCAGGTACTGCCTTGAGTAAACTTAGCTGATAACGACCTGGTAAACACAGTTTGTAAATTGAATCTTTAAACATCTCCATTAGGGTCTGCATTGCTGACGCTCATATGGGTAAATTTGTTTCACACCTGCCATGAGTAATTTAGCCATGTTTCTAGGCACGGTTTGACCGATATCGTTTTCTACTCTAGAGTACATCTGCAAGTTGAATTCATATTCACGCATTTTCTGTGCTAGATTTGGAATAGTTAGCTAAAGCAATAAGATGGAAGAAAGTACCACTGCAATTCAGCTTGAAACGTTCCGTTATACAAACTAACTTTCCTGCAGAATCAACTCCAATGCGCATCATTTCCAGATTACAACTTTGCTGAATGATAAAAGATTGCATCTGCGTGGGTCACTAAATTATTCAATATAGTCTGAGTAACCTACATTACTGAATGTTTTATTGCTGAACTTGCCTATTCTTTCAGGCTTCAGATAGGCTTTTTCGTACGTACTTAAATCATTTAGCAAGGCAAGGTAACCTTCCGTGTCCATGCTGTTTCTGACTAGGGTTTTGTTCAGAAATAATCCACTTCAGTGAATACAGAATGCATTGAATTGTCGGAAGCGACGCTAGTAGTTTGGCTTGGATATGTATTTTCTTTCTCGACCTATTTTACTTTGATGTACAGGTAATATTAATGTGTTCGGTAGAGTCTTGGGTTTGTCATTTCATTTCGCATTGGATATGAGCACAAATTGCAATTTAGGAACGTGGATGAAATTCTATCCACATACATTATTCCAATCTCATTTTCTTACGAGGCACGGAAGACCTATCAAGTTCGGTTTCAACCAGTTGGTTTTAAAGTGTTGAGTAAATGAACATGTTAATGTCACTTACGATTTTGCGTTTGCTCTTACGTCTTGTCCTTACTACTAAGTCGGTATGGGCACACTGCTTTGTTGCATGTGCGATATGACTTAAATGTTTCTTTGGGTTCAAATAACTCTATTCTGTTTGGATTAGTCTATTTAAAACGCACCCAATAACACGTGGTTAAACGCACTCAATAACGCATGTTTAGGATTTTGTCAATCCACTCTCACATTTTGGAATATTTGTTATATTTGCGACAAGGCATTGTATATCGCGGCATGCAGTCTTAGTTGACCAATATGATTAAAAACTGGTCCTACAGTACGAAATACCTCTTCGAGCATATTTATCGAAAACCGAGTCCATATTTGTCAAGGCTCTCTTCTGTTCAATGGATGCAAGATTTATTACGTACACACATGGACTCTCTGAAAACTACTGCTTGTTCCATAAGGATTTATGTTTGTATCCTTTTGTTAACTTTTCTCGATTTACTAATATTTGCCACAATTGTTTCCAATCTGGTGTTTTGTTTTTCTCAGCAAGAAATTTAGCCACCACGATGATGCCAGATAAATACACGTCATATTGAGCCTTCTAAATCGTAACGTTGCATCGTCTGGCTGCCTGGAATTGATCCACATATAAAGCCTATTTGTTGTCTCTGCTTCCCAAATGAGTTGAGCCATGTGTCATATGATTCGTGGCTTTTCCATTGGTCATGTCATTGTTTGATTGCTGAATTGTTTAACCTTTTAGAAGAGGCTAATTTAGCAATTTTACTCTAATTCGATGCGGACAGGAGATTACAAACAACTTTAAGTCTTAGGAATCTGCGAAGGACGTTGAGCACAAGTAGCGTTCCTTTACACTTGCAGAACATTTAGTGTAGTATATACATTATAAAATACATTATTATTGTCTTCTTCATATAGTTTTGCTTCTTCTCTTTAAGTTCATTACAATCTTGACATTTGTTTTCTGATACGTGCATTATGTAAGATTGTACTCTCTTTTGCTGACTTGACTTTCACTTATCTGACCACAATTTCAACTATTGAAATTTAAGAATATTTCACAAGTAACTGGAGTGAGCTATTTCATATTCAGCGACACACTAATGTGTCAAATACATAACTCTTCCTATACATTGGGATTTTGTTAAAAAATACAGCAAAGATAAATATATTTCAAAAGTTCCTAAACGTGTAAGTGGCATTCTTGAAAAACTTATTCGATTCAAAATTATGAAATATTTCCATTTCGTTTATCAACCACTAGCAAGTACCCGGCATGCATTGCAATGGCACTCAAAGAAAGAAAGTTTTTGTGTGTTTTAATCCTGGCATGCGTTGCAATGCCACTCAAAGAAAGAAAGTGTTTGTGTTTTAATAGACTATTTGACTGGTTTCTGGAAAGCATCTCAGATTATTTAGTGGTATTTATCGAGCCCACAATAAGTGGTTACCTTACCGAAGGCGTTTTAGGTAAGGGAATGCACTAAGATTTAAATCAGCGTGCATTGTTCGTCTGGATTGAGCAGTGCGAAGTCGAACAATTTCCAGTCTTGCTTCCCGTTGCTCGTCTGTTTCAGATGATTGTGCTTGAGCAGTGCGAACTCGAACGGTTTCCAATATTGCTTTCCGCTGCTCGTCTGTTTCTGAAGCTCGTGATGCCTTTATCTTTCGTGCTTGAGGTGTAGATCGACCAATAGCTTTTTGTTTAGGTGGCATAATTGATTTGACAGTGAAGGTAATGCTTTGTAACGACTATTACAAATTCACACCGCGATTGTTTGACGTAACCAAGTGGCGAACCAAACGTAACTAAGTAAATATGAGGTATCTAAGGCGCCTACAGTTCACACCGAACACACGCGTAATTAGGTATCGCTACCGATTATGAATTTCATACAGCTGTTGATTTAAGTTATCATAGTTTCAGCCAATCCAGACCGTGTTCGATCACGTGACGTATTTAAGGTGCCTACTGTCCGATCACGTGACTTATCTAAGTTCACAACGAACACGCGGTAAATGTCGCAAAACTATATGAAATACACACATTTGTTAATTGTACAATTTAAATGGTTTTACTAATTTAGAGACCTTCGCGGGCGTGCGCAGAACAACTCACCAAAGTTTTATCGCAATCGGATGAACGGTATAGGAACGAATACGACACAAACAAACAAGGATTCATTTATATATAGAGCTTTGCATAACCAGTCGTGGTCTTCATTCAGAAGATACAGATAAATAATACAAAACCTTTACGATAAACTTATCGAAAAATGTTCCCTTTGTAATTTAAGTTTGATTCTTATAAACCGAAATCATTAATTATTACAAGACAGGTCATACGTTTCATTTTATTTTGAGATTCAATATACATTTTCCAGACAAACATGTTCTTATAATAATAATCACGGACTCTCCATGTCACGTGTAATAAAAGGAAGAATTTTCACGTTCAGCTTCTTTGTAAATCTGCCAAGTGGAAAAACAATAGTTTTTGTTTGCTGTTCAAACCAAACAGAAAATGTAACTACCTTAAAATACACGAAAACTTAGTACCTAATTCTGACTTCGTTTGAAGACGCGGCACTCTACCGAGGTCATTTCGTCACCAACAGCACGTTGTAGTATGTAAACCTTTAATAAGCGTATGAAGTCTACCATAACAAAAACATTGGTATTAAAGTGATTAACCAAATTGATACCTTTTATTTTGCATCGCATTTTCTGTGTTTATCAAAATAGCAATAAGCAAACGTTTAATGAGTGTATTTAAACGCGAAAACTGAACATTAGCATAATACAATGTCAAACACTGAAATAAAATATTTTGCGACACACTTAAAAATGAATATTGCCTTCTCACTAGTTTCGGATAATATGCAATAGTGTATTTGTTTTCAAGGCTTACTATTAAATACTATTTCTGATCACCTTCACCTTCTTACATGAGTTTGTACCAAATTTCCCCTGTAACTAAAGTTAGAGTCTTCTTTTTTATATAGGGTCATGTTTTCAAAAGAGCTGTGGTAATATTAATTTGCCTTTACCTTTTAAGATCATTTTTGAATCCATGGTATATTTCATCTATATTAATTGTTATGCATATTTACTTTATTGACTTTTCTAATTGAGTTAGTGATATGTATACTTATATTTTGTATTTGACTATCACAGAATTCGAAAAAGATAACTTTTGTTATGCTTGAAAATTATTTGATTATTTGTGTTGTGCATGCATACAGCGCTATCTAGGGTGAACAGGTGTTTTTTCCCAGACAAGCGACGCAACTAGAATATATCTCGCCGGAAATTAGTTGCGGCGAGGGACATTATAATCATGAAATGCATGGATATTTTACCCTGAATATTACTCACTGTCTTATGAGTTTAAGCAAGATTAACGTATAACCGACACACTGGTCGCTTAGGATCTGTTCGAAGAGTGCATGTATTACATAGCCATAGGGGAGAATGTTAAATTAATATTTTATTTGATATGTGAAATTTATTGAGTTTGTATTGTCATATCGCGTAATGATTTATTTATTACAAGAGAGACTTAAAACGTTGTGAACTGTGAATTACAAGTAGCTATTAAGAGTTTATTGTATTAGCATTTGGCAGAACTCATTAGTATTACCAGCTTGGTTTTATTGTAGCTGATGGGTGTAACGAAACTAACGAGTCTAACAAGTGTAACGAGTCTAACAAGTCCAACGAGTGAATGAGCTAACGAGTGTAACAAGTGTAGCCGACGAGTTTAAGCTGACGAATTTAGCTGAAGCGTAGAACTGTCTATATGAATGTACGTATGTCTGTACATGTGGTAGAGGCACGACTGTAGACGTAGCTAACGCAAGGGTGCTGTATGCTGTCTGTACGTCTGTATACGTATGACTGACTGTACATGTGGTGGATCCATGAATGGTGCGAGCTGCCGATACAAGACTGGGCCAACCCATCAGATCTGGTGAAACTGTGCGGTTTATCGATGTATGTATCGTGCGACTCTACAAGGGTCAAGAAGCGTATGTTTGGTCCAATTGTTGTTTCAATTGGTACATTTGTATTTACATGAGATTAATTTGAGCAGCAGAGAGGGTGAACAGACCACGTTTTCAAGCAAAAAATAAGGCTTCCTACGAATCTCATTTTAAGCAAAAAAAAGGGGGGGGGGGTGAACAGACCACGTTTTCAAGCAAAAATAGGGCTTCCTATGAATCTCATTTTAACCAAAAAAAAATAAGTCTCCATTTAGCAAACGGAGACTTTACGATTTTGGTCGCAACGATGTGGTCATCACCCTCTCTGCTGCTGAAACTTTCAGTTCTGGTTAACAAAAATAATAAATGATTTCAACCGAATATTTGATCGAGTCCGATACGATATCGTGTCCGAGGATCATGTAAATTTATTGTTATAAATCCGTGCGGGGTTGACTGAGCGTTACTAAAGAAATTTTTAAATTGATTATGATCCATATCACCGCAGCACCAAGTTTGCCAAATATTTCGTAACGTATGAGTATCAACTCCGTTAAACAAAGCAAGAATAGTACAGTTATCTCTGATCACTTTTGGAATCTGAGTGTAGCGTTGAGTGACATATATCACGTCAGTGTTTTTGTGCCTGCCTCTGGAAAAGATCCTAGCTGGGTGTTTTTGATTGTCTAACATCACATCGTCGTATACGACTAAATTGTTAATGTTCCCATCAAGGTCATCCACGGATGGTGCCTCGTCAATAACAGTTATAAAATCAACGACGTTTTCACCTTTAATCTCTGATGCATTCTCGTTAAAATCCTTTAACACTTCATAGCATCGTTGATCATCTACGCTAGGGGCAATTAAATACAACTTATCCCACTTCATCCATCTCATTATTAAATTGAGTAACAATTGCGTCTTGCCGGATCCAGATGGCCCTATTATAATTGCGCGGATAGAGTTTGGTAGTGCTGCATGATGCTTAACCGGTTCTCTTGCTTTATTCGCTGAAAAATCAATTATATCCATATCTCTATACATAAATTATGGATCTATATTGTGTGAAGTGTAAAACGTGTACTGGCACAGATGACTTGACGACGATTACAACTAAAAATAACCGATCACCGCTTTCTGGTAAATGCGTACAATGTGGTACAAAGAAATTTAGATTTGTGTCTATGAGATCTGCAGGCGATTTTCTAAAAATTGCTGATGATTTAAAAAAAAACGAGGAGGTGATATCGCAGCCAAATTGGCAAAGCTCCCTGGAACCCCATGGGCAAAGTACCCCGGAGAAAAACACCTTCCAGGATATAGCTACTGTGGCCCCGGAACACGATTAGATATCAGACTTGATGATCAAAATCAACCTCGACGTGGTGAAGAACCGATAAACGCTATTGATAAGGCGTGTCATGCTCATGATGTCGCATACAAAAGCAGCAATTTGCAACACAGGCATCTAGCAGATGTGAAATTAATTCATGCGTTAAATGCTATTCCTGATAAATCCTTCAAAGAAAAATTAGCTTCATGGTTAATAAAATCGTCTATGAAAGGCAAATTGATGATGGGCGCTGGTAATTAATAACAACATGGAATCTATTTATTATTCTCCAAAAGGATACTGGCGGGGTAACGCTGCAATCAATAAACTCGCTAGCGCTGCAAAAGTGAAAAAGGCTACTGCGGCTAATTGGTTATCCAAACAAGCTATATGGCAAATTTATCTACCGCGTCCAAAACAAATCAATTTCTCGCATTTTGATGTTACCGGACCCAATGAAGTTCATCAAGCTGATTTATTGTTTTTACCACATGACAACGGTTACAAATACGCGCTAACCGTAGTTGACGTTGCGAGTCGATACAAACAAGCAGAACCGCTAAAAACAGAATCATCAACTGAAGTAGTTTCTGCATTTGAAAGGATTTATCGACGAGGCCCACTACGCTGGCCAAATCTATTGCAGGTTGATCCTGGCAAGGAATTTCAAGGCGATGTTTTATCAACGATGAAACATCACAATGTCACCATCAGACGAGAGCATACTGCGCTACATCGCGATCAGGCAATTGTTGAACGATTTAATCGGACGATTGCTGAGCGGTTATTTGGATATCAATACGCGAAGGAGTTTATTCAGGATAAAAGATCCCGTGAATGGGTTAAGAGATTACCAGCTGTGATTACCGCGCTCAATAATGAGATTACTCGAACAATTAACATGAAACCTGTCAACGCGATTAAGAAAGCGTCTATACCAAAAATATTAATCCAAGGAATTTTACAAAAAGATGTTTCTAGAAACGCTAGCGTTTCCGAACCAATTCTTGGTAGTAATGTCACTGTTAGGTATTTATACGAACCAGGAGAGCTTGAAGGTGGCACAAAAAGGGCTACTGATCCTATTTGGAGTGTTACTGCACACAAGATATCTACTATAACACGATCAACTGGTAGACCTCCAATCTATAAATTGGATTCAACTGCCCCTCAGCGGGGTTTTACACGCGAACAACTCCAAGTAATTCCTGACGATACTCAATTACCACCGCGGGGTCTTAACTAGCGCCGTTGCATCTATTGCACTCAAGACAGGTCAACATCACATTGTTTCTGACATGACCGAGACTGTTATTTTTTCTGTCTACGGTAAATTGGCGAGGATCTTTATCCGAATAACGCCAACGCATTATACAATTGCAACTTGCGCAGTGATTATTCTGTTGTTGTTTCAGCGTAATTATTAATTCAGCATCAATATCAAATTGTCGTTGTTTTCTTTTGTCTTGTTGTTTGTAACCAGAGAGTTTTTTATCAATAATTTTAACATCAGCGATGCTAACATTATCCATTGTGGTGTCATTATCGCCACCAATGATTTCATCATCGAAGACAATTCTTCGAAGTTGATTTATTATTCGTACTCTGGATACTGCGAGATAGACTAAATTCGACCATTCGATGCGATTATCTACCATCCAAACAATTGTATCTGTGATAGTCAATCCCTGTGAAGAATGTATCGTCGCTGCGTATCCTAGCTTCCATGGGGATTTATTAGCACGCAATGCATCTTCAACGACGCTGATATCAACCAGCACAATATCATTTAATACGAGAATTTGTTTTTCACTTCCTGACTTTGTCAGGCTTGGAATATCAACTTCTATATTCTGTTTTCGTGTATCCGAAGGCCCATAACAAAGAGGCACTGGAAGTGTTGCAAATTTTTCTTTATGCAATTCAAATAACTTCATCTGAAGTGTGTCTCTGACAATTTTTCTACTTGCAATTATCAAATCATTCGGTTTCCACGTTTACCAAAAATCATTCATGGGAGTTTCTGAAATTATTTCACGCGCTATTTCACATTGGATTTTATCCGGTTGTAATCTAATTAACGCTTTGAATTCTCGTAATTGTTCATCAAGTGATCTATAATCAGTGTTAATTTCCTCATAATAGTCTACAAAACCCTTTAGCCATTCATGTGAGGATGCACCGACAAATGGTGGTGGTTGGCCGTGATCACCGTACATGACGACTTTTGTGTTTTTGCTTAACAACCACTCGAGAAATGTTTGTAATACATCTAATGACACTGTGCATATTTCATCCCAGATTATGATTTCAGGAATGAATTTATCACCCATACGCTCAGGAGTCCATTTGTCACCCTTCCATCGAAAGAAGCTGTGATAAGTACAGGCATTTACCCCTCGTTGTTTCATCTCTCTGGCGAGTCTGTGAGTCGGTGTTAACACAATCATGTTTGACCGACGAAATAATTCGATTGCACGAGTTGTCTTTCCTGACCCACCACAACCGTTTAAATAAACTATCTTGTATCTACATATTGGATCAGATACCGGTGGTGCATTAGAAAATTCTGATTGAATTTCAATACGGTTATAACAAAGATATTTATCATCCATGGTAACGTCTGCGGATTCACAATACTCATATAGTGTTTCCTTTTTAAATCTCCAACGTCCCCAATTTTCCTCGGGATCTGTGAAAGCCGCTACAGCTGATTTGTATTTATTGTGTATATACATCGAATCAGTAGCTACTCTAACCGCGGTATTAGGAAATCTATTAATCATCGAAAATAGATTAATACAAGCATAGGCTAGCATAGAACTTCTCAAATGTGTGTACTGGGAATTATATCCATCACAGTAGGTAACAACCGTACCCAATTTCTCACCATTGGATAGAAAAGCATCCTTACGGGATACAAGTTTTCCCTGTTTCGTTAAATCCGTTACAATAAAATCGTATTCAGCGACGTCTATGATCAACCGCGAAGAGTATTTTGAATTGTCGTATCTTCCACCCTGATTAAATTTACCGATTATTCTTCGACCAAAATCTTTTGCTTGTTCTTTTTTAATTTCAAATAACTGTTTGGACCAATCCATGATTTGTTCTTCACTGAAATTCGAAGAATTTCCATCTGGAAACAGTTTTCGCTGTTCGCTAATTATACGATCTAGATCGGGTTGTGGTAGCCAAACTTCTTTCTTAGCTTGATAGGATATAATTGCTTCACTGACAATTAACGATATTAGCATACCACAATCAATCATATATCTCAATAACACTATTGGCATCCCGAACTTTTTAGATAGGTGTCTACCTATCCAAAGATAACTACACGGATGTAACCCTGTAGCTAATTCGAATGATATCACACGAGCGAATCCAGTTAAATCAAAATCAGGCAATGGACCATTAATCGCAACACGAGTCATTTCATGCGTGGGGTGTCCAAATCGTTTAAAATAGTTACTACATTCCCCATACCCGAGAAAACTTCCAGGATAACACGCGGATATATCAATTGAAATCATACCATCACGTGAGTATTTTGTATTCTACAGTCCTCCATGACCAAATTCGACGCAACTCAATTTAACGTCCTCGAGACAATCACTTCGTGTTGGACGCCATGAGTTTTTTTCTCTTGCAAAGTGAGCTACCACTGATGGAATAGTAAAACTATCCGTTAATAGTTTTTCATGGAAACTCTCCGGTGAAAAATCATTAGCAATTTTTCTCATTCTAGTATCTAACTCTTCAACGCGATATAGTTCACCATTTGGTCTTACAAATTGATCAAATCCTGATTTGGAACCAGCACTACAAAGTAACCACACTGACACAGGATCATCTTTACACAACGCGTGAATAGCATCGAATAATTTCTCTTCATAGAAACATCCCTGATGAATTCTTCGGGGATATATCTCACGGATCTATCTCGTGGAAATATTGTTACTGCAGGTGTCCACGCGTATTTGTTATGATCAATAATTTCAATTGGAGCTCCTCGCGATTGATAGTTCGGTTCGTATAATACTTCTCCGGTTATTGTCGTTACTGATATTGGGAATTTTAATGATGCTTCTAATTTACCTATATCAGAAATCTTTGCACCGTGCTGTTTCACTGTCAGTTCCCATTCGGTTATTTTCCTACGTCGCAGATCAGTTAGTTTATTTCCTCGGGATGCATTTGTGAAGTGTTCCATTACCCGTGTTGCTACACAATTGAGCCTTGACGAAGTCAACGGTGAATATTTCACAGGAGCTAGTTTTGCAATATTGGGTTTATCATTTAGCGGGTATATTCCATAAATGATTGCTGTTACAGGATAAGATCCCTCGTAGTATGGTTTGTCGATTCCAATTAGAATTCCTGGTTTGGAATCTCTACTTACAATGACAGTTTTTTATCCTTGAGGATTGGTTCAAATTTATCCCTGATAATCCATGTGCCTTCGACTTCGATAATGAATTTTATTCTAAAAAAATACTTCTGTTTGGAATTGCTTTGCAATTTACCTTTGGATTTTACACCCTTGGATTTCCCACCAAGGTGTGAAATTACCTCAGCTGCTCTTTCATCATTCATAGTATCATCGATGATTGGTCCATTGATATCTTCATCAATAATTCGAAATGTCGACCAACAGTGTACTGCACCATCTCGGTAGAATTCATTAAAACACTTCCTGATTTTACCCAGTATAGTTCTATCACCGATTAGACGTTTTGGTGTATCAGAGACTCTATCGAGATTGAAATTAGTATTTCTCCAAGGCTTAATTTTCGATAATCTCTTGAACTCCTTATCAAGATTGAATTTAGTATTTTTCCAAGGCTTAATTTTCGATAATCTCTTGAACTCCTCCATGTTATAATCAATGAATTTAGTATTTTTCCAAGGCTTAATTTTCGATAATCTCTTGAACTCCTCCATGTTATAATTAAAACAAGTATTTAAATAGAAAAATATAGTATAATGAATCACTGCAAGTGGCTAATGATTGGATCAACAACCCCGTGTAACAAATCATGCAGAACCGAATTATGTGGGTATCATTTACAAAGCGTTCGCAACGGTTCCCTTGGCCCTCTCCCATGTCTCCGATGTGGGGCTGGGGTAAAGGGGAAATCGCAGTTATGTCTTGCTTGTGGGGGTAAACGATACAGGGAACTAAAACGCTATTATGACAAACGAATCACTGACCCTAACGTCCTTGATAAAATCAAGGACAAAGTCATAAAAACCCCTCAAGATTATATCAAGAGGTTTATATATAAATTAGACAAATAGTATTATTATACAAATGAGCCAAGATTTCAGACCACATCCGGTGCTTGTTAATTATGAAGCTTCCAGTGATGGTGTTGTCAGGCACCGCAGACTAAAAAAATCGGTTGGATTTCTTAATAATATGGGATTTTTTATGTTTGGTGCTAGAAATAAAACATATCTCTGTCACAGAGTCATTTATGAAGCATTTTACGGATTAATCGAAGACGGCCTTGTTATTGATCACATAAATGGCGTGAAGACTGATAATTGTCTTGAGAATCTTCAAGCCGTCTCGCAGCGCGATAACCTTTTAAAAAGCAACGCTGGTAGGCATTCAAAACGCCCTAGGGGGGTCAAATCTATTGATTTAGAAAGCAACGAGGAGATAATCTTTCAATCAATAAATGCGGCCGGTAGATACTTTGACATTTGTAGGGCTTCAATTCGATTTGTTGCAGAAAATATAATTAAAACTACTCTGTCTAAACAAAATGGTCATACAATAAAATTCGTATACACTTGAAACGATTTAAGGGAGATAAATCCTTTATGGATAAATTCGCCGCAATTCACACTCTACCTACTAAGTTCCCTTGTATTATGTGTCGTCTGCTATTGACACGTGCGCGCCCACGTGACTGTAATGGAGATATAATACATGAGTTTCGATAGAGAAAAAAACTTTTTATTGTCGCTTGGGCTAAAACTACATTATTTAAACAGTTGTATTTTTATTTATCTACATGTCTCATGTGTGGGGGTGGGTGGACTAGCAGTATAAAGCAGACAGCTAACTACGTTCTTTCCGTACAAAAATTCTTTATAATCTAACGCATTACCTATGTTCGCTCAGCCGGAACGCGAGTGTTTCCTATTTATTGAAGTAGGTGGGCGTGGTTAAAATTCCTTGTATACAGCTATTTGTGGCCTAATCGATAACGCATTTAGAACAGGGAAAATATACGCTGTTATTTAACAACTGTATTATTTTGTTTATGTTTTATTAAACTATTTTGTCTCATTTAAATGTTGTGAAACAGCATTAATAAGTAATTCTAGGAAATAAAATAACACACTTGTGAATCAACGCCGCCATATTAGTCGCTTTATATACCATTTGAAAGGTAGAAAGCTGGGGCTTTCGAAGGCCAATGCGACCGATCAAAACTAACCAACCCCATTAACCCGGGCGTGTGGTTGTCTTTTGTTCACAATCATGCAACCGGGTTAATTTAATTGGGTTGCTTTTGATTGGTTGGATTGGCCGTAGAAAATCCGCCCCGTCGTTTCATGTTTGTGCTGTCTTGTGCCGTCCCACTTAAGTTAATTAAGTATATATGTATGCCTAAAATTTGCCACAACACTCGAGTGGAAATATATATGGCATTGTGACGTCACCCGCCCCCATGCATATCTTCTGGGCGGTCTAAGATGACGTTTGTCACCTTAGGCCTCCCGCCGGAGATGTATGTTTCGGGTCCCCATGGGCTTACTTGGATGTGAAGGCAACCAAGGAGTTCCAAAGATGTGTTGTCGTTTTAGTGTTATTTTTTTTTAATAATTAGAGATACAGTATACTATATTTATATAAAAATATAAATAATGGATATCAAAGATGTAAATGTTATAATTGCTGAAATCTCAGATTTAAAAAAAGAGGGGTAGCATTATCTGAAGATCTCGACTGCGACAGGATTGCCTCGGAATATGAAGACATAGAGTATCAGTTTAGTAAGGGTCGTTATGTTTTACCCAAGATGTACAGGCTCGTGAAAGGAATTCAAAAATCCATCAATGCTTGTTTGTACTGTAACGATATTAATGCATTTATAACGCTATTTAGCACCGTTGAAGCAATACGTCAAAAGCTCGGCCAAGAGTATCAAAAACGAGCTGAAATTAGTTCTAAGGTTCGTGATCTTAGAAAAATATTAAACGAGGAAAAACCAGTATCTTAACCACGTGAGTGATAGGGTTTCAGTAAATAATTAAAAAAAATTTTTTTAGCGTTTTTCGTAACACTCACATAGGATTTTCTCCTGAAAGAATACTTAGCAGTTTGGACCTGCTCATGTAGTTATGTGCATACTTGATGATCTGGTCGTAGTAGCAAGTAATCACCGCGACGACTCCATTTTCACGTAGTTGTAGTTGTTGCCGAGTCGTTAACAAAAATCGTTCATTGCCGTTCTTAGATATTACAATTCTAAAAACCCCAGCGATGTTATTTCTGAAACACTCGCGGATAGTGTCGTACAGTTTAACCCTGTCGAAGATGGATACGTTAACTTGATGGTACATTATTTAATAACTAATCTTTTAATTATGATAGTTTCACATTTGAAAATTCAGTTCACAAATAATATATGGTAGGTGAATCGCTTACAACTAGATTAGCCAGAGAGCGGCTAGCAGCAATTAAAAAGTTTATACCGGTTCGAGACAGACTTCGCGAAAAACTTCAACAACGACAACAAGCGCAGACTGACTTTTCTGTGTCAAGTGAACAACTGTTTACTCCGATAACAAGTGCTACCAAAGATGTGAAAACAGCAACTGAACGAGCAATATTTGAGGATATTCCTGAGGAAGGCAAGCGACGAGAAGTGCCTGTTCTTGGTGTGCTTGAAAAGATAGCAGCAGAGACCGGACAAACACGCGCAGGCATACAACAGTTATCCAGTGATATAAAAACTCAGCGCGAATATGAAGGATTAGCTGATATTGATGATTCTGCGCCTGAACCACAACCTGTTGATGTCACTCCAAGAGGTATTTCCTTTATAGACAAACTCACCGAAGGAGGTATAAAGGAAATCAAACGATTTCAATTAATAAAACTCGAAGATTATACGACTTTTGGTGATTTTGCCGCCTAAAGCTTTCATTCTAGAAAGGACTTTTTAAAAGACGAGTATAAAAACAGTAGAATAAGCCGAGACGAATGGGTTAATTGGTTGTATAAAACGAATAAGGATATTTCTGGTAATTTGAAAAAGGATACAATTGAGTATAGATCTTTTAAAGTAGGAGTTGATAGTTATGGTATACAAAAACAACAAGAACGAAAAAAACAAAGTCGAGGCCGACAAAAGCAATTACTTGATGATAGTCAGAGCGCAACTGGTACAACTGAGAAAATAAGCGGAAAGGGATATTCAATTAAAACTCCAAAGGATTTCAACGCTGGAGTCTTTGACTCTACCGTGACATGTCCTGGTAACATCCTCAGTGATATATCACGGTTAGAAGTACTTATGGGTGGAAAGCGAGCTGGAAACAACTCCGTCGAGATAATTAATGAAGCAGCTGATATCTGTAGACGATTATTTGCTGGCGGTATCATGGACATTAATGTATATCGAGAACTCATTGCTGAATTAGTTGAAAATCACAACAATGACAACGTCATTGATGATGAAAATCCAATGGATGTAAGCGATTGATCACTAATTGAAAAACTACTAGTTTTATAACAAGATGATTATACACTATAACCATGATAAACCCGTAAGCGTCTACGTGGTGAACTCACGATTGCCTGTTTATCGCGCGTGGTACGGAGATGGTTTACAAGAATGGCTCCAAAAGTGGCGCCGTTAGCTAAACAATTATCAATGAAAGCCATTGATATCATTCGTGATAAGGTACCCAGTAAAATCGGAGATTTTGTTGGAAATCTTGCCGGAAAGGCATTTTCTGCTGCGAAAGATAAAATAGCATCATTGGTGCGAAAGAAACCAGGAATGACTTCGTCATCGATGACTTCGTCATTAGTGCTGCCATCAACTACAGTGATGCCTGCAAAAATCAGCAAAGCAATAAATAGCGCAGTGGAACAAAAACTAGCGTCGTTGACTCTGTCGCCATTGACAGATAGTTCTATCATGAACGCGATAGCAGGAAGTGGTTTGAAACGAAAAAGAAATTCGAAGAATTTTCAACGACGATGATTACAAAGAGTTTCGCAATTGAAAACACTAGTATGTTATAAATGTTTAAACGAACAGCTGATCCCGCTCTTGATATGGAAGCCCAAGTGCGCAAAGACAATTCCGTCCGCGATTATCAATACTATTCCTATCATACAATACAACCCGACCTACGATCGCGAGTTGAACTTCAAGTTCAAGATACCAGTAAATACTTTTTGCCTTGTGAAGCATTTATCGAAATCGAAGGTTAACTCGTAACAAATGTTGCAGCTAATACACCATATGACATTAGCCCAACTATCTGAGTTGGTTTTGTCAATAATGGCATAATGGCGTTATTCGAAAGTGCAAGATATCTCATTGATGGAAAAGAAATTGAATCAATAGACCGTGAAGTTGATGTTGCCACTACAATCATAGGGTTAGCGAGATATTCTGATGATTATACAAGATCAGCTGGTCCATCTATGATGTTGGCAAAGGATACCTCTGATTATCCTGAACACATCCAGTATTCTAGAGTAAAAGCAACACAAGCTACTGCAGTTGATCCAGCACCAGCCGGATATACAAGACCAGCTGGTACCTTTGATGTCATAAATAATGTTCCAAATTACAACCTAGGATTTGCAACACGCGTAGCAACGTTGCAAGGACAGCGTCGACAATTTTCATGCGCGATTCCACTGCATCATATATTTGGATTCTGTAGAAACGTCCGAAAAGTTATTTATGGAGCTAAGCATACAATAGCGCTTGTGCGAAAGGGTACTGATAATGATGCAATCTGGCGTGATGCTGGTGCTCCCTAGGGTATAGACATTTTAACAAAACTATCATTGTGGATGCCAGTGTTAACTCCATCAATCACAGCAGAAGAGCGATTACTGTCATTTATGGATCAAGGAGGAAAGTCGTTGTTGAGTTGGTTATCAGTGACCACGGATATTAAACAGGATAATGTCGATGATATATTCACATGGCACCTGGCATCAAAACAAGGCGTTTCAGCTCCACGTCATATATTTATAGCGTTACAGAATAATGAGCGAGTTAGTAATCAACAACGCAGCCATATGATATTTGATCAGTTAGGTGTTAGGGAAGTCTCGCTGAGAATAAACGGACAGCAGGAACCATCCGAGGATATACAACTTGATTACTATCACAACCATATTGGACGTGTATATCACAATATGTTGTCATTTATGGCACGGGATCAAAATGTTGATACTGGTCTACAAATATCACAGTTGGATTTTAAAAATCTGTATCCGATCTATTACTTTTCATTGGAACATCTTGATTTAGCAAGACAATCTGTCGTTGATATACACTTTAGAGCCCGTGTAACCCGCCCTGGTGGTATTATTAATTACAGAGCGGTTGCTGTCATTCCCAGCGACAAATCAATGTTGTTAGAAGGGGTTGGCTGACGAATGAGACTTATCGATGCACCAGTGGAAAATATGTAAATGTAAATCCATAGGATTTCCCCAATTAGATCAATTGAAAGCATAAATGTGTTTTACAATAAAATGCCATATAGTGTTGTTAGTGTCAAGCTGACTGATGGTCAGGTCAAGAAATTACGATCAAAATCCGCTAAAGAATGTGGAACCACAATAACGTTGAAACCAGCGCAGATGACCGGCGGTACACATAAAATATCATTAACGGATCGTCAAATAAAACATTTCAATGATGCAATGAAAAATAAGCGAAGGGTTCAAATTGATTTTTCGAAAGCCGCAATCGCCAGCATGATAAAATCAGGCGGTATATTTCCATTGTTAGCTGCGATTCCAGCATTGATTGCCGCGGCTGCCCCAGCGGTAGCTAAAGCGGCAGCGTTAGGGGCTATTGGTACCGGGGCAGGGATGGCGTTGAAAAAGGCAACTGGGAAGGGGTATAAAAAAAGGGAAAGGGTCTAAGACTACCAGGAACCCCGTATTCGTGGTACAGCGGAAAAGGTCTAAGACTAGGACCGGTTTATTAACTCAAAAATCTTCGATTGAGGAACCGATGGTTCTGGAATCTTTGATTCCTATGTCCAATTTTGATTTACTCGATGCTGCTAAAAAACTCGCGATTAAAAACTTCAGAGGTGTCTTTATGAAAGATCAATTACCGACACAACCCAACAGCGTTGAAACTGGTATCATTAATCTCGATAACAGCACCGGACCTGGTACTCACTGGGTTGCATACGCTATTGATCCACGTGGGATTGTCTATTTTGATTCATATGGATTATCCCCGCCAAAAGAGTTTATGCGTTTTATAAAAACTTTTCCAATGAAGACTTGGTATTCTACGCTACCAACACAACAAATGAATGATCCACCAATATGCGACAGCGAAGTATTAAATGTTCTTGATGCTATTTCTAACTCCTTGGGTAACCCGAGGGGGGAAGGGGGGAAAACACCACATGTTGTCGTAAATGAATACACCAGCAATCGCTGGAAATCGAAACGATTTTAGAGAGAGAGAGAGTTTTACAATAACATGATTGATATTTGGGGAAGACCTCTGAAACCTAAACCCGATGACACTGCAACCGGTGATTCTATCAAGGATATAAAAAAAAAATTAAGGATGAAATCGCTGAGACGTTAAATTTAACAAGTGTTGACCCGAACGAAATAGTTGTATTTCAAGATCTCCAGGGTAAATTGAAAACTAGTAATGTGTCGTTGGATGATATTTTGATACGGCAGCGCAACGCTGCTGAAAACTCTATTGCCCTGTATTCCAACGATGGACAACTTAAACCAGGCGCACTTGTGTCTACGATCACCGACGCAATTGCCGCGCACGACCGTAATCTGGATGATTATATACGAGGTTATAATAGTTTTCGCAAAAATGTCATACATAAATTCTTTGGAACCCCGCTTGTGGTTGGCATGACTCTCGCTGAAATTAAAAATTTTCTATCGCTATTCTTTTTTAACAAGGACGCGGGAGGGTGATGAATGAAAATGAAATCAAGGCAAATTATCTTGATATTTACAATGATATTTCTAAACTAATAGAAAATCTTGAAAAAGTACAAAAACCCACTAACGACGTCGTTGTTAAGTTTTTTGGAACCCCGCTTGTGGCTGCCATGACTCTCGCTGAAATCAACGAGTTTATTGGCAAGCATACTCACAATGCCTACATCGCAAATAGTTTCTTTGGTGTCCCGGCTACATCTACAATGACTCTCAAAGATATTAATATGTTTATGGTGAGACAAACAACACTTAGTACCATCGTTGATAAATTTTTAGGGAGAACACTTGTTTCTGAAACCACATCGTTGACAGGCCCGACTCTCGCTGAAGTTAAAAAAGCTATTGATGAACAAAAACGCATCAGCGAAATGGCTAAAAATTTCTTTGAGGGCTCTGAAAGCTACAATATCACGACGACATATTCTCAACTCAACGGGAATTATCTAACCTCAACGGGCATTGGAGCCGACTTCCTTTTGATTTCATTTTTTAAACGCCGCGATGAAACGATGATGAAATATACCGAAATCAAAAAAACTTATCTCGACGTTTACGACGATATTCTTAAACTAAAAGAAAAATCTGAAAGGGTAAAGCATGGGGTCTTTGATTGCGTAAAAAACTCTAATGCTAAATTGAAAGTCAATATCGAGAGGTGGCCCAATGGTATCTACAGGATGACGTTAATCTCTAACAAGCAATTGGATATCATCGTGAGCGGTAAAACCTACTTTGGTGGCAAGGCGACAGTAATTATCATGAATAAAGAAGAAGAATTTGAGATTGTCGCGGTTGATAACACCATTAGAAAAGAAATAACCTGGTGCCTAGAATTTGTATGTGAAGTAAATAACTAAATTGAAAGGAAAATCCTTCGGATTTCACAATTGAAAACGCTAGCGTTTTCAAAATAAAAATGATTTCATCAACGCAATGTCGCTATTATCAGGTCAGAGAATTTCAAACTAGACTCAAAACCCTCGCCGAGGAGTATCAAATAAAAATTAAAAAATACCGACGAAGAATCACCGCAATTGATATTACTATGTACTCGGTGTCAAGCGTTCTCGCTGGCGCCGGAATAATACTTGCATCGGTTACAATGATTGCCCCGGTCGTAGTTCCAATTAGCATTTCTGCGGTGGCTACAATCGCGGGTATATCGACCGGGATCATAAAAAAGATATCATCATGCAGCCAGAGTAAACTGCAAGATTACTTAATTCAATTTCATGTTGTATCAACCGCGTACTCGCAATTATCCTCGATGATATCGTCGTCACTCGATAATACAATTATATCAGATAGTGAGTTCTCAGCGATGCTCAGTATTTTTGATTCCGCGATATCGAAATTAGAGCGACAACAACATTATAATAATAATGACAACACCGATGGAATTGAAGAACACAAACCCAAAAACCAGAATGATCTCAATAACCTCAACGATATCAGATACTGAGTTCTCAGTGATGGTCAGTATTTATGATTCCGAGATATCAAAATTAGAGCGACAACATGAGTATAGCAACGATGACAACACCGATGGAATTACTTCAACGAATAGTGGAGAACACGAACCCAGTACAAACAAGCATGATATCAATAACATCGACGAATCCTGAATTCAGTGTGAATTTCCCTAGCCCAGTCCCCGTGAAGGAGATAGCGCTAGCAAAACTACGAGTGTATCACAGTTGGCCTAATATCAGATCAAAATCATTTGGTGGTCAACAACCGAATAATTCCTTGGTGTTCGCGAATAAGAATAAAGAAGACGGGACTCCAGACTGGAACGTTGTTTCAATACCAACAGGGTCCTACCAAATTGAACAAATCAATAATGAATTCGCGCGTAGAATAAAATCCATTACTGGAACAGAATCGAAAATCGCTATAACGGTTCATGAGCCGACGCTATCATCCGCAATTGAAATAAGCACAGATACGTCGTAGATATCTACCAGAGTTCTATTAGAACCGTACTAGGATGGCCTGAATTACCACCCGGGGGAAAACCGTTGATATACCCGAACCACAAAAAACTGATAATATCACCGACAGAATAAAATCTGATAATCCAATAAAGAGTTATAAAGATCACAGAATTACTATAGATTTTTTTGGTCTTGGATACCAACCAACTGGGAAAGAGAAGGAAGGGGAAAGAATAGAGGGATATCATTTTATAGACAAACCTAAAATCGTTCAAAATTTCACGGCAATGAATAATGATTTTTCACTGTTGTTAATATCTCTTAAATCTGGATCTCTCACCCGAGATGAATTTATCAGCGTCGTAGAAACATGCAATAAAATTATCGACGATATGGAAACATTTAATTTGAAAATTATTCAGGATATATTAGATGACAATAACCCCCTATCGATTACAACATTTGCATCAAACCTTAGTATCCCCGTCAAGGATATTCCAACAGTCAAACTACCAGGATATAACGTACCAGAACTAAAAAAACTTCTCAGTGATGCCATCGATGTTGGTTTCAAAATAGTTCATGATGCATGGAGAAAAACAGCATCATCGGAAATAAAAATCCTCAAACATAATAATGACCCAGACGGTGGCGGCAGACATATCGCTCCGTTCAACGTGAATATATCCTCAGTGATTGCGCTCAGTTTAGTATGTGATGTTATCGAAGGAAGCTATCAAATTAATCTCGAACGATCAAATCAAGCTCAGCAAGGATATATTCTATACTCATTTGCACCAATAGCTCCTCCAGGATTTTTAATAATTGAGTTTCCGGTTAATCCTGTCTATATGCGATGCCATAATAATTCGTTAACGAGAATTAATTTTAGACTCACTGACCAGTCCAATAATCTGATTGATCTACAAGGTGAGGTTTTACAAATTAGTCTGTTTGTGAAATCTTAGTGATTTTCATCGTAAAAAAATTATTAACCCATAGCAGCAGAGAGGGTGATGACCACATCGTTGCGACCAAAATCGTAAAGTCTCCGTTTGCTAAATGGAGACTTATTTTTTTTCGGTTAAAATGAGATTCGTAGGAAGCCTTATTTTTGCTTGAAAACGTGGTCTGTTCACCCCCCCCCCCTTTTTTTTTTGCTTAAAATGAGATTCGTAGGAAGCCTTATTTTTGCTTGAAAACGTGGTCTGTTCACCCTCTCTGCTGCTATTTGATTCTTACTAGTATTCCAGGAGATTTGTGAATCTCACTTTAAGTGCAGAACATTATTTGAAAACTTGAGATTGTTTAAATCTTAATCTTTGTCTTAATCTTTGTCTGCAAGTGAAATTGTGAATATGAACTATTATCTGAAACTGAGGTTTCTTGTATCTGTATATCAGATGGATAAAACATTATTGGTTTATTTTCAAAGTGTGAATGTAAGTATATAGTGATTGGATCAATTGTATGTTGAGAGCGTGTGATAATCATTGTATTTATATTTCATATATTTTTCTTTACTAATTAAGTTAACACATTGTCATATTCCACACAATGTGTTTGAGTTATTCATTTAATCTAAAATTCACTAGGTTTCAATTCTGCGACATTGACCTTAGTCCAAAGTCAAGTTAATGGTGTACCTGATCAGTGACATTGTTTTTGCAAGCAATATAATACATAACTAATACTGATCCTTGGGTATAGATTAAATATTCAGATCATTATTAAGAATTTATTACTAAAGTTTATTTGAATATGGGAATAGGACATACATTTTCCACATATATATTCTCAAACTTTATTTTGAACATTTTAATGTTTCAGGAGACGGCAGACATAATCCTGGCTTTCTTATTGTGTCTTAGGTTACTATATTAGGTTGCTCTTTTAAAAATATTTTAATTTGTGTCTTAACATATGAAACATAACCAGTGTATTGATTTTATCCAGTTTTCAACTTGGGGCAATTTATTTATTTAAATTATTCAATGGAACAATAAAGTGCTCAGTAATAGTCTTTCCTAAAACATTAATTTGGAACAATAATGAAGTCTAACGTGGGCATTGTTTAATATAGTGTTTGTGTACATCAACTCACTGTTAACGCGTCGCTAAATTCAGTTTTCCTTTCTAAGTCTATGATATCATTGTGTTGTTCTTGTTGACAGTGTTATTCTTGTATATAGTGGATTTAAAAAACGAAATCTTTAAAGACAGAAACAGATACATACATACATACATACATACATACATACATACATACATACATACATAAAACACACACATCCATCCATCCATCCACACAAACACACACATACACAAACACACACATACACATACATACATACATACATACATACATACATACATACATACATACATACATACATACATACATACATACATACACACACACACATACACACACACATACATACATAAATACATACATACATACATACATACATACATACATACATACATACATACATACATACATACATACATACATACGAACATCCATCCATCCACACACACACACACAAACATACATAAATACATACATACATGCGTACCTACGTACGTACGTACGTACGTACATAAATACATACATACATACATACATACATACATACATACATACATACATACATACATACATACATACATACATACATACATACATACATACATACAAATATACTGAAAGACAGAAAGACAGACAAATACACATGCACAAACACAACTGCTCCCATTTAAACCCAAAACGATGACAAACGGACTCAAAGGCTATCTTTTCGGATATCAGTGTGAACACCCAACATAGATAACAACTATGTGCTCTAGATATGACTGCATGTACTCCACAAACTCTAAATTTTACAATTGTTTCTACTGCATTGTAAATATTAGAATGATTTTTTAAAAATTTGACTGTGATTTCTGAAGTTAGTTTTTGTGTTTATATCAAGTGTTTGTTGACTGTTATGTTCTTCATTTGGTTAGTTGGTGAATCTTCGGGTTGGAATGTTAACTGATTGGCAAACCCTATGCTAAATTGATTCAACATCGTTTACTCTGTAAGATGATAGAATAGCTACCGCTAGGACTCAGGCACATGATCTCTCGATTTTAAGTCATCTACGTATACGTGTAAGTGGAGGTCGAGGCCATCATTTCATGACATCGTGTTGAACGTACTAAATAATGCCGACATAAGTAATCTGACAATGAACATATTTAGGCTAACTTTGCGTTGTCAGTTAGGGAGATCTTGGTTTTTTCGTATCATGTGATTGATGAGATCAAAGGATAACTGCTATTACCTCTGATATCGATAAGACCAATAGGTCAGTGCAGTGCAGGAGACTTGAGCAATATTAAAACGTAAAGTATTACTGGATATCAGTCGAGGATAGGAAGTTTATCATTTTTGTTCCGACTATTAAATTTTTCGATTGTGTGCAAGCTCATGTTTCTGGTTTGCTAATATTTAGTTAGAATGAAGACCATGGGCAAAAGCGCCATCAAATGATCCAGCTTTATCCAGCTTTATCTTACAATTTAGACAGTATCCTGTGATTCCTTTAGGTAACAATTTCATCATTTTGTAAGACATCATATTTTCTCTTTGACATTCTACACCCTTTTCGGTAAAATTAACTTAAGCTTTGAATAATATATCCTGTAATTTCACACAAGCAAGCATGCAGGACTAACAGTCATTCTTTTGATTATGGACCTTTCTCCAAATGCAGCGATTATGTTTGGTCCAACTTTTTGCGCAGTCGTAGACAAAACATAATATTTGGATTACGCAAGCCGTATTGTATCATCAAGTAGTTACATATAATACAAAATAAAAACTTCAAATTGCCGTTCTGTTTATACCCATAAAAACAACATATCTCGTCATGGAATCGACTGAATGATCGAATTTAATTACCCACCATGAATGCAAAAACTAGCTAATTTCGGTTTTTCCAAGGTCAACATTGATGTAAAGTCAGGGTTACTCTATCTATTTTCCTTATTTGTCTGTCTGTCTCTTTCTGTCTCTATGTCTGTCTGTCTCTCTCGCTTCTTTTTGGTCATCAACCGTAACTTGGTTTGCAACAGAAATAACGATAATGCAGGTCAGTTCTCCTAAGTCATATGATACAGACAACCTTATTGCAAGCCAATCATTGTCCCTCCCAAGTAATTGCTTGGTTTTCCTAATCGAATGATGATAATCCGGACAATTAAACGTACGTACTAATGGAGACTATACATCACTGACTGAAATGAATGTCGGTCGACATGCGATCTTTATGCTAACACCATCGATTCTCTGTTAACACATTAACCCCTGGAGGTGTTTGCTGTTTTCGCATGAGATGCGAGTAGGGAACGTATTGGGGACTATGTATGAATGCATCCTAATACATCAACTTCCAAGCAGCACGTTTCCATTAGCCCAATGTATATTTGGTTAGTGTGCTCGCACATGAGTAGAAGGTGAAAAGTTGGAGTTTTGTTGTTATTTTTCTAGTTTTGTTTAACGGACCCATACTTCTCGTAGGGAGAAGACTCTGTATTAAAAATGTCCACCTTATCCTACTTTTTGCACAGGTTTACCCGTCTATGTGCACTTCATAGTCTAAGTCTAAAATCTGGACACAAAATCGGATTCCGACCATGGGCGAATTTGGGTGGATAAACAACACGGGTCAGAAACATTAGGTTTTTCCTTCTGTATTTTGTAGTAAACTAAAATATCCAGATTATTTGGTATCATTGGAGAGCTAAATTGTCTACCTTTCTATGATACCACCCACTTTAGTGTATCATACATGTCATCGACGCTACAGACCTTGATAGTAGGCGACTACCTCCTGCCTCGTAACCCGGCGCTAGGGTTTAATGTGTTTAAGGAATTCGCAACTTAATAACATAAATGAAATTGTGGTATTTGCTTCTTAACGAGCATTTCATTAGCATACCATGTTCAGACATATCAATTTCTATTCCTAGACTACTTGATTCACATCGTCTATGACGGAATAATTCACACATTGCGCTTTCTCGTGTCTCCCTTTTCTCTATGCAGACGAAATCTCTTTATTTATATAGGATCCGTGTTAATAAACACCCAGACACACAATCTATTTTCAATTTACACGAGAAAAACATAAGTTCTACTAATCTCGGAGTAAAGGCTTCCCCTCAACAAAAAAGCGTTGACTGACTAAACTTTCGATGGAGATCACTAAAACATTAAAACCCATCTGGGAAAGCCACCTTATTTACTTTAGCCAATCAGGTTTAACTTCATCTAACCTCCGAAAATTGAACACATCCGTCCAGATTAGATTAATTCTTTATATTCCTTCTTTATTGTCTCCAAAGAATTTACTTTTTCAGTTGGTATAATTATCTGTGAATTGTTTCCCCTTTGTCTTAACCCCAAATTATCATCGCGTCTCAATGACTCTAACCGTTATCTCGATTAAAAAGCAATCCTAACCCCTCCCCCCCCCCCAATCCCCCATTAAACTCAAAGCAGGCTACCGATTTTTATATACAGAAAACACACATGTATAACATAATGAGGACTTTGTATAGCGCCTAGTCTCTAGAAGTTCTAAGCGCTTTGCAACGTTGGTAAACATCAATAATATAAACAAACATAGAATGATATGATTACAAAAAAAACCACCACGAAATTAGAAAACATAAAAACTATTTATTTTTTCTTAATACTTGTTTCAAGATATCCTTGATTAAGTTACCATAGATGAGATTACATCATGCAAACGTTGGTGAAGAAACGGTTTGGTACATTGGTTTTGATGTGTTTATTCAGAATGAAATTTATGAGGCATTGATGAAAACAAAAATCCCCAAACTGAACATCTCATACAGTACTTTGCTCTTTAATCAAATATAGTAATCAAGATGAAAAATTCGTCATATACTAAGAAAAGAATTAATGTATTTATTATGAACTAAACTGAACATCTCATAGAGTACTTCGCTTTTTTCTCAAATTTATTAAATGATGTGGAACAATGTTTAGGTAGAATAAGACTTTATTGATCATGACCTGATAAGAACTAAGATACAAAAACAAAACGGTAAACATTAAATTGTGTAAAGAAAGCTATAGTGTGCAGTAGGTGCAGATGAACTAATCAACACTAATTTTATTAAAACATTTACAAATGACACAAAACTGCAAAACTATTTAAGTATAATGTTAGATTTTAATGGTTCCACATCTACAAAAACATATGATGTCCATTAAAATTACAAGAAAAAGATTGTTGCAGATTCGATACCAACATTGATGATCTTATTAACTTTCTAAAATGTATCGACATCATGTTCTATACATTACATTACGTATAGCATCAAAATTCCTAAATCGCACAAATTGCACAGAATTCGCTTTATCATATTAAACGCTGGGTAAATGTATAACCATAGTGAATAAAAAGAGTCTTTGTAAACGTTTGGTTCATCATTTTTTCATTTAAAAATATTAGAAGCTATTTCACTAAAATGTGAATACTAGTTTGTTGTTGCAATACATTGTTTGCAAATGTATGTGGCTGCACGTGTGCATGTATTTATTGTGAAGGTTAAGGGAACAAAGTTAAATATAAAAAACTCAAGACCATTTTACAGTAAGCCATGTTCACCATGTAATTATGATGATTTACGGGAACTTGGTGAACAAAATAAAATCCACATTATAAACACATCAACAGCTATTTTTGTTTTCTTCAATCACTGATATCAACATTACAAACATGACAAACACCGATTCACAATACAATGACTTTTAGAGTCAAGACAGTCCATTATACTCTGGCAGCATTTTAAACACTTACAACGTTTACAACATTTCGAGTTACAACATTTATTGCAGCCTATGCAAATACAGCACATACAAATGCAGCGCGTAGTAGTTCTTTGACAACGTTCCGAACAGACATTACAAATCTCAGTTATAAACCAGAACATAAGGGTATACCGGATAACGAACGTGCTACCCACACATTATGATTATGCTCATCAACGATTATCTCAATCACTGAGAATATAATATATACAAGCCCGAAAACAAAATTTCGCGATGAATTCTGATGACATTTCGTGCAGATCTGTTTCAGTTTGTAATGAAGCCGTGAATTTGATAATTTACGCATTAACAAATATAAGTAAACTGCTAGCGCAAAAATTTCTATTCCTATTATCCATCCATTGTTCTTAGAATAAAAATCATCCAGGACGGTTGAGAGGAAGACGAGAACTAATCGCAATAATCTCGGTAAACACCCAAACACTGACTGGGCACAACATTTATCTAAGGTGTCAACCTGTATACTCGTCTCCTGTCCTGAAACACATCCTCTGCATATATTTAGGAATACATGATACGGATTGTCCTTCTCTATCAGTTCTGAAATGTTTTTGGTGACCTGTTCACCTTTATATTTTGGCTGTTTATAGTCGCTCTTGTAAATATCCATTTCTTTATAATTCAATGTCTCCTCATACGAAACTATCTTGGCTTTGCGTACGTTTGATTCATAGAAACCCATACATTTAAATTTCACATCTCCATGTTGATTTTGTTCTTATACATCTGCCTCAAATATTGCATGGTGAAAACATAAATGTGTGTATCCACAACTTAATCCACAGAGTTTTAAATGAAAAGGCCTGCTAAAATGATCTACCTTTTCCAACTGTCTAATTGATTCGTCATCCAAGCAAATGTCTTCGCTACAGATACAAGTAAAAGCTGGAATAAATAAAAAGCAGCATACAATATATTATATATGTTACGTCCCTCAGTAAAATCTCTTTACATTTTACTTTTCAAAATATAATCCGATATGACATATACGATATAGTAACGAAGATATTAAAGGCAGTTTGGCATTATGTAATATTGTTCCTAATTGAGTAGTAGTACATCATCTAATGAATGAGAAGGGGAGAAAGAAATTAGATAACAAAGGCAAATTGAAAGGGAGCTAAATAAAATAGATATCGCTGAACGCAGAGAACGTTGGCAATTGTCAACCATTATAACTAATAATTCCCAAGAAACACACACACACACACACACATATATATATATATATATATATATATATATATATATATATATATATATATATATATATATATATATATATATATATTACTACGCACGAGTGCAATATTGCATTCGTGCGTAGTAAACACTTTATATATATATATATATATATATATATATATATAGAGAGAGAGAGAGAGAGAGAGAGAGAGAGAGAGAGAGAGAGAGAGAGAGAGAGAGAGAGACAGACAGACAGACAGACAGATAGATAGATAGATAGATAGATAGATAGATAGATAGATAGATGGATAGATAGAGAATCATAAGTATCAGTGATATTGTCTCAGAGGATTATCAATAATTAATGTGAGATTGTTTAGTTTAGTTAATAACTATAAAAAAATTTACAACTAATTCTAGTATTCATTGAAATAAAAATTCATTTCAATGTGCAAGGTCAATTATCTCGTTTGCTCCCTCCAGCATTATGTTTAAAACTAAATGATCCGTTATTAAAAAGTCACTAGGATTATTTAAGTTGTTTCGCAATCGAAACGAAAGCGAGAAAAAATAAAAACTAAACCAATTTCACGATTGTCAAGATTACAAACCAGTTTTGCGTAAAAAAACAATCTTTATAGAGAGTTAATTGTTTTAATTAACTTGAATTGAGTGTCTTAAAGACATTTAAGTAATCTTTTCTCCAGTATGGTATACTATAGATAAAACATTTCTCGGCTAATCCCCGCCGAAATATATGTAGTTTTACTACTCTAGGAGAGGATCATTGATTATTTGTAAATTATATTAACTGATGTGATTACTTCGATTAAAGAAAAATAAAATGATACTTTACAAATACTTGTGACGCTTTTCAATCAACCTGAATTACCCCTACGCATTATATATATTAATATATTATATATATTATATAATAAAATATAATGTAATATAATATATATATATATATATATATATATATATATATATATATATATAATACTAATACTAATAATAATGCTAATAATAACGTAATACTACATAATATATATATATATATATATATTTATATTTATAATATGTATATATATATTTTTCAAATATATAATTTTAATATATTTGTATATAATGTAATACTATATATATATATATATATATATATATATATATATATATATATATATATATATATATATATATATATATATATATATATACATGCTGGTCAAGTTTCTTAACTAGAAAAACATTTATTAACTCTAGATAACATTGTACGCATATACAACGAGAAATGATCAACATGTTATATGCCGAAACGGAGTTATTTCTTGCCTTATTCTGCGACCGACTATCGTCCTGAGGTTATTAGAAACAATTAAAATATGAACTTTTAAGCTTTGGGTTACAATATTCGAACTGTCCAAAAAGCGGATACTCTGCAGAGTGGATAGATATTCATATCAGCATCTGGACAGAGAGTTAAGGACCGAAAAAGAAATATCCGGGAAAATACGACGTATGGCATCCATTATGCCAGGCCGAAACAGGTGTTTGATGTGTTCGGCGCGAGGTCAATATCAAAAGACGTAGAGAATCCAAACGTATGCATATAATATAAATTATTAAGTATTTTAGTGTCAAGTGTATACCTTAACGTTCAAACTTCGACAGTCCCTGTTTGCATTGTTTGTTCATACATACGTATCAACCACTGTACATACTATGAGCAATATTCAATATATATATATGTAACTAGTAAGAAAGCTTTATATTTATAAAGAAGAAATACATGAGTGAAAAGATCGATATACACATCGTCACTAGACAAGATTTCAATCGTTGTACATGTCGGTATGGTTAAACATGCCCAGCGTGATGCCTTCAGAGCAAAGTGTACTAGATACCTTTAAAAGCAGTTTCCCTCATCTCGGTAACTCGTTGTTTGGTCGGTTTGGGTCCATTGTTCTTTGTCTCTGAAATCAAAACAAGGCAATGTTTCATTTCGGTTTCCTAATATTCTCTTTAGCTTGTTAAAAATAGTGTTAATAACAGTTATCAGAGAAGACACGACTGAAAGAATGTAAACAGCTTATGCTTTAAAATTTAAAACATTATAATCTTTATATATTTGAAAAAAGCAATGATGAATTATATCAATCTGAGTAAATACCCAATTTTAATAGGTAATTTTTATAGGTAATTCGACACTCTTTTGTAGAGAATTCAATATATTGTAACAAGTATTTTATTTTTTAAACAATATTTCTACCTGATTCATGTTGTGAAACTTTGTAGCAATAAAGGTTTAAGAAAGATACTAAAGAACCCCAGTTTGATGAAAAACCGTTTCGTGTCTTAGAGATACGCCGGCGAGAGCATCGTGTTAATTGCTTCCTGTTTGTAAATGAAAACTCAAACAATGATACAGTCTTTTCCTATGTGTTTGTGGTATTTATTTGCGAAAACATACATTTAAGGTATTACGTAAATGCGGTTGAAGAACAACGGCTATAGAGGGAGAGTTAATGCAAATCAACTTTATGTAATAAAAATAAAAGAATGAATAAGAGAAACAAACTCTACGCACATTACGCAGAAACAGTGAACAATATAGATAGAGAACGCGGTCTCCTATGTTAGATACTTGTACGATCTCTGTCTAGCATCCGTTATTGATGCGGTAACACACGAAAACTACAACTCAGTATTATATAAATACATCTTGCGAGTGATGCCTTTGCCGGAAAATTGGCTTAGACTGCAGAGGAAATCAACATACAGGATGAACAAGTACACAAAACTGCTAATAAATATTTAAAATCAGAATGCCGAAAACTACCAGCATGCACTCCTTATGCTGTTTGCCAATATTGTACTAAATACACTAACACTTGCAGATATCGATACATATTTCAAAACATAACAACATAAGAAACTTTCAATCGATGCTGACAGTTTTGACTTTCTCACTGGGAATTATTTTGATACTTTGTCTATTAAGTGGCCTGCACAGTTAATAAGTAGTTATGTCTCTGAACATTTTTTCTAGCCTTTGGTTAAACAGAATTTTTAAAAACTATTTAATAATAATAATAATAATAATAATAATAATAATAATAATAATAATAAAAATAATAGTAATAATGGAAAGTGAAAATCATGCATGTTTGTTAACATTTTTTAACATTCGATGACAGTGAATTACTATTGTTTCCTTATTCCAACATATTTGCAAATTCAATTTTATTAGCCGCAATTAATTGTAGCAGAGATGTACCATATATGTGCAAAATTAGGATCGTAATGCTAAAGCGATTATGTTCTATAGGACAACGACTATGACATTCACTTGTCTTTTACTATAACCGGTTTAATATACTTTCACCCATATACCTATACCGTGTTCATGCACATTTACAGAGGTATAAAACTCATGTTACATTTTAGAAATTTCTCTCTTATTATCATCTTATTTTAGGGTCTAGGAAATTACCTCCCCCCCCCTGTCAATTACCTCCCTACAACTACCCCCCCCCCCCGCCATTACCCAACATCAATTACCTCCTCAGTACATTAACCCCCTGTATTTTACCCCCACACCCACCCCATATTACTATATGACATTTAATTATTATACCCTAAGAATAAAAAATTAATTAAAATAAATTTCAAATTTTAAATTTGTATTTTAGTAAATGAATCTCAGCCATGAAAGCATAAACTTGTCCTGGAATGTACAATATTAAAATCATTTTTATTGTTGTGAAGCCAATACTCTTATCAGATTGTGTTTCTTACTTAGAAACCATTTTCGCTCGAATTATATTGAGTGAGGTGAAGACAGTACAATAGTAAAGATTGAGCACAGATTATCAGGTTATGCTTCGCCGCTGCTCGCCGTCATCGCCGTATTTGCTTTAGTTCGATTTTTGTATCTGTATTTCTAAATGATGCTAATGGGGGTGGGGGGGGTAATAAACCGTGGTGTGGGGGGAGGGTAATGTACTGAGCAGATAATTGATAGGGGGGTAATGGTAGGGGCATAGTTGCATGAGTGTAATTAACAGGGACGAGGTAATGTCCTGCTTCCATTATTTTAAGCAATGATTAAAGTTTCAAGGTCTCAGAAAATTTATTAGAACATTATAAAAGCTAACTTTTTAGTATAAATACAATATTTACAATTCGTATTTAACTTCTGGTTTTTATGCTTGTTTTCAAATTGTGATTGATGAATTATAGAACTGTTCATCATTGTGATTTTTTTAAACTTCAGTATTTAATTATAATTTATTATAATTGTAGTCCTTCTCCAGTAGTTTAGATCAATTAAAGAATTATTCTATTCAACATAAAACATTTGTGATTAATTAAAGATACAATAACGAACACTGCCTGCAACACTAACCAGCGTGTTTGTTATTTTCTATAGCATATATATTTTAAAATTTAGTATTCTGTGCACATGGCCGCTTTGTCGATGTTAGACAAAGAAACAAATAATGTAATGCATTATTATTTTAAAGACTGTCACTTTCCTTTATTGTTGGCAGTAAATGGTTTGCTTATTCATTCATTCATTCACTCATTCATTCATTCATTCATTCAATCATTCATTATGAATTAATAATAATTAATTTATTTATTATTTACTGCATTGTTTTTATTTCACTATGCTAATTTGACCTTTGATTGTGACTATATATTTAATTTTTTCTTTACATATTTCGGAATTTGTATTGAAAACAATATTTAAGAGACATTTTTTGAGTAAAATATTCATTTTGTTTTATATTTATATCGTTGTATTTTGATTATAATGGATATATTTATTTATGTATTAGCTAGCATCAGCACTTCTCATGATTTATGATTACGATGATTGCGATACAGTTTGTGTAGGACAGTGTAGAATAAATTATATCCCTTTCATATTTACGATTTAGTTTGTTATCGCACAAGCGAGTTTAAGACCATCCATACGAATGTAGAAAGAAAGAAGAATGACCTATATATTTTCGCATTAATAGTGGTATTTCTTCATAGCTTCAGGAAAATGCATCATACAAGTTATATAGGCAAGTGGCCAATCACACAAACAAAAAACTGTTTTACTAATAATTGATTTACCTGTTGAAATTTTAAAATCCCAAAATGCTTGCAACATCCCGACTCCCAACATTCTTTATTTGGAAACTACAATATTTGAAACCAAAACTTGATTACGAAAATTAAGTGATTAAATGTTGAGAATAGTACATGATATTATCATGACAAAGGATGACAATGTGGTATGATAATTAAGTACAATTAAGTATATATAATTGTGGACGGATTATCAGGTATTTTTGTTTGAAGCAGAAAGTTCGACATGAACTGATATACTCACTACTTATTGGCCATAAACTCTGGTTGTATTTTGTGCAATAGTGACCAAGCAGAAGCGGTTCTCCGTTGAAATCTGACTTTCCAACAATCCAGAACACATTTTGCTGTGGACTGCTGCTAAACGAGCTTGTCACTACCACGATTTATGTTTCCAACATTTGAACTGTTCCAAAAACTACCGAAGGATCAGCAAACGTGTCTTTTTGCTTCATGTTCGTGCACCAGAACTCTACATCTTGTATGCAACTATCATCAGACGTCTGTATATATAGCATAGAGATTTTCCGTTAACGCTATGTTTATTTTACTTGAATAGACCATGCCGATTATTAACCATCAAACGAAGGCTAGAAGATTTGAAACTGAGCAACAGGAAAAATTGTATAAAATAAATCTACAAACGTTCTTAAACTTTCAAGCATCTAAGAAAGGGGTGAAAAATTAATATTTAATGATAATATCACATTTAATAAGCCAGTCTAGCCTAATATCCTTTAATTGGTTGGCAATCCTTTGCAATATGTTGAAGAATATGTAACATGGTTCCCAATAAATAGCCCTATTACTCGCCACACGTTTTGACAACTGTGACCAAATACAAAGTTATTGCGCTCTCTCCAGTTTTTCTGGTATAGAATATGACTATATTTCAATACGCTAACGTTTTGTTTATGTGTTTTGTTTTATGGGTTTAGTTAACGATGGTCATACTCCAATAAATTAAAGGGTGCAAACTAGTCATGCCAACAATGATACATATTGTCTTGCTTTTCCCACTTCTTCTAAATACGTTGATTCTTAAGACTTAATCAGGGAATGATTCATTTGATTGGAATTCAGGAGGACAAAGACATTAGCATGGAATATTTATTTTCAACCCTTTTTTTCAGTTTGCACATGAGCTAGGTAGACTTAAGCCATTTTATAGTAAGGTGTATTTCAGCAGGTAAACGTATCTTACTCAGACAGCTGATGAAGGGAATGCAGATGAAATATTCAACTTAACGTTTTTATAATGAAATCAGAAAGATGAACCCTGTATAATTCCGTATGCGGTCTAACAATTCCAAATTTTACCACTCCGCTGTTATACAAATATGAATTATGAACGTTTTGTATTGTTACATATTACAATTTATGTTTTTTCTGGTAGGATTTTAACCGCCAGATCCCAGATAAAAGCTCTTGACATTTAATATGCTATGAGGTAAGCATGTGTGATACACAAAACAAACCCGAACATCACCTATTTTGTAACAATTTTGTCGGATCAGCGAAATATCATTACAATAACATTTAAATGACATAATTGAAACTGAACAAGTTTTTCTACGTGAAATGTGGACAAAGTAGCTATTGCATGCTGCAGTATACAGCTAACATGCTTTACATATATAAATAGCCCGATTTTTTACACGGGCATATTTGCAAGCATATGTTTTAATGATTTTACTAAGTACTCCCATTTTGTAGCAAATTGCTCAACCATTTATAACCCTTCATAATTTGATTTATAACAACGTTGATCAACGTATGATGTGGATTAGTTTGAGATACACCTTAGTATCCAAAGTATTTCTTTCGGAGTCATTTCTCTTGCATGTGTTGAAATTCGCTTTTTTAATTTTTAGTGAAATTTTTCGTTTCGGATCTAGGTTACAGATCTGAGGGAGATAGATGCATCATCATTTGCAAATAGGCACCTCCATGAAAGGGAGAAAGAAATATTTCCAGGTAACTAAAAGTAAATTTTTATCATAGTTGATTGTTATATATTCTTTGTTTGGACCGTATAATATTGAACGAGTTTTTTAGCTGATTGAACAGCTACCATTTATTAATTTAATGTCAAACGAAAACGTTTCAGGTGAATGTAGACGTCTTTCATATAACAACATACAAGGGAGATAACTTTGGAAAATGAAAGAATCTGGATACCAAGGTATATTGCACAAGAAGCTAATCAGTTGAGAAATATAGTTTTAACAAATAAGCAGCAAACTTAAATGTTTCTAAAGCGTTCAATTTGGATCCTGATTATCAACTATTGTCTTTCTGCAATCAGTTAAACTGTGATCATATTTGATGTTAATATAAAGAGTTTTGTGATCTGCTATAACAGAACATACTTTCTGAGGTGTAATTGTACACAGTATGATCAGAACTCCTTTGTATCTTTAATGTATATAAACTATTTATGATCTAAGCAATTTAAACACAAGTCAACCCATTTTTCTACCTTAACCAGGAGAGAGAGAGAGAGAGAGAGAGAGAGAGAGAGAGAGAGAGAGAGAGAGAAAAACAAGATGTTTAAAATATAACCTTGCATTTGCCATATAGATAGTTAACCACGTCTTCTCTAAGTTGTTCAGGTGTCTTCCTCTGTATCTCGTGTATGTTACGGCAGTCTTTTAACCTTGGGCTATTCAACTGTGCACAAACGGCTTCGAAGAAGCAGTCTCCATTTATCTCAGTTTTAGTGCCGAATTTAAGACCATTTAACATTAAATTGTCAGTTAGACGTCGTTTCAAATCATCCGAGTTAGTACACAGAGCAGCTAAAATATAGATATAAATTCAACAATAATATTACTGCATCGACTAAGAACGCAACATGATCGTACAATCTTAAGTATTCATGTTTTCTATTCTTTCAGGCCAACGTAGCATTTTGCATTTGGTTATTTCTTCTGTAAATGTTTCAAGAGATCATATATGTTGATTTTATGTTGTGTACATATACATTATAATATATAGACGTTGACGTCTTCGTAATTATTATAATTTTCTGCCTCTTTTTCGGTTTATGATATAAAGGCGTCAAGAAAGATATTCACCGTCCCCAAATTATTTTATACTCTTGTCGCAACGAATATGCTCATTGATGTCGAAGGGGTAATTTAATCACATTTCTTTTAAAAAAAGTTGTACATAGCATTCGGAGCAAATATGTCAACGTCATTATAGCACGAATTATGTTCATCATCTTAATCAGTCTCTTGACCTCCTGAGGTCGTTAAGGCACTGTGCTGCTGAACATCTGACCAATTCCCTCCACTTGTCTCAATCATGTGCCAATGCATATGTCTCCGAAAAATGTTTCCTGTTCAATTATGTGATGTCGTTAGTCCACTTATTTCTCTATCTGTCTTTCCTTCTGTCACCTTGAACACTGCACTGCTGTACTGTTGTGGATAGACTGTTGGGTCTAGTGACATGGCCATACCATTTCATCTCTCTCTCTCTTTTTGACAGTGGTGAGAAGGTCTTCATAATGGCCTCTTTTGTGCCCGATTGTGTTACTCACGTCTTGATTTGTTATGTGGTCCATGTAAGAGATGCCAAGGATGGTTCTGTAGCATCTCATTAAAAGTGCCTAGATTCTTCGTTGTAATTCTGCTGTCAGGGTCCAGACCTCACCTAAATACAGAACGATTGAGATGACTAGTGCTCTCATAAATCTGAGTTTAGTATTCAGACAGATATTCTTGCCTCTCCAAATGGGTGTTAGCTTTGACATAGCTGCCGTTGTTGTGCTGTTTGTGAAGCAATCGATGTTATGTATCCCTTCGCAGTGTTTGTGGAACTAAGCTATTTAAATTGGCTCACTGTTTCCAGTTCCTGCTCTCTGACTCTGATCTTGGTTGGGAAATTGTTTGCCACTACTTGTCATCAGGTTTGTCTTTTCTGAGCTTATCGCTTTGTCAAATGTGGAAGATATTTAATCCAGGTTTTTCACTAAGGTGGCTAGCTAGTCTTTACTGTCCGCCAGCACATCAATGTAGTCTGCAAAGCGTAAGTTGATAATATTACGCCCTCTAATACTGACTGTCTTACAGTGGTGTTCTAGAGCTTTGCTCATCGTGTGCTCTAAGTAGATGTTGAAAAGCGTTAGTGACAGGAGACACCTTTGACGAACTCAAATCGTTGTCTTGAACCAGTCCCGCACAGAACCTAGAGCAATTACTGTACTGATACAGGTGGTTGATGGTATTGGTCAAATTTTGATCCTTGCTGTACTTCTTGTTGTACCTCATGCCACACTCTGTCTAAAGCCTTTTTGAAATCTACGAATTATGTTACTCATCATTTAATATACGGAAATAATTTTGAAGCAATCTATTTAATAAACATGTCATTAAATATTAATATATAATACGAACACACCAGTGATTTATCCCTTACTTACTATAGTAAAATATCACATTAAAAATAAGAGAAAACGGTTATATATATATATATATATATATATATATATATATATATATATATATATATATATATATATATATATATATATTCGTGTGTGCGTGTTTGTATGTGTGGGTGTCAGTCAACTAGTTTTCTCTTGACCTTGATCATCATCATTGCTCCCATAATCTGGATTTTCCATTGAAGAGTCTATGAAAAGAAAACAATGCATGTTATGTTAACAGCATGTATATTTGCCTAACAATATTCCTCAATGATCATAGTGACAACGAAGTAAAACACTTGGCACTTTCCAATACAAATTAGTTAGTACGATAACTAAGGAAGTTTGGATACTAGTTGGTTTTATGTTTCCATGTTTTGTTTCAATAATAACAATAACGAACTGAGTGCATTCAAAACGATAGTGTCACTTACGCAGACCCTACAGTCTGAACATTATGTATTTATTTCGTGTGTTTGTTTATAATTGTGTGGTTTCAAAATCGGTAACAGAAAATTACGTGTCCATGCCGTTGCCGACTAGGGTTTATTCAGATATAAATCCACGTCAGGGAATAAAGAATGCATTGAATTGTTCTTGGAAGCTACGCTAGTAGTTTGGCTTGAATAAGCATTTCTTGTGTGACCACTTTTACTTTGAGGTACATGTAATTTTATTGTGTTCGATAGATTCTTCAGTTTGTCATTTTATTTCGCGTTGGATATGAGCTGACATGGTAATTAGAAAATTGGAGGAAATTCTATCCACATTAATTATTTAAACCTCATTTGCTTATCAAGCGTGGAAAACATATCAAGTTATGTTTGAACCATTTGGTTTTAAAGTGTTGAGTAGATGAAAATGTCAATGTCAATGACGATTTAGCGTCTGCTCTTACGTCTTGTCCTTCCTGCTAAGTCGATGTGGGCACACGGCTTTGTTGCATGTGTTATATGACTTTATATATGTTTCTTTGGGTTCACATTAAACGATTATGTTTGGATTAGTCTATTTGAAACGCACCGAATAACACATGCTTAAACGCACTCAATAACACATTTTTAGGATTGTTTCAAACTCTATCTCGTTTTGGAATATTTGCCGTATTTTCGACAGGGCATAGTATATCGCAGTATAAAGTCGTAGTTGAACAATATGATGAAAAAATGGTCGGACAGTACGAAATAACTCTAAGAGTATATTTATCTAAACCATGTCCATATTTGTCAAGGCTATCATCTGTACAATGGATTCAGGGATTACGAAAAGGCACAGGGATTGTTTGAGAAAGTGTAGTTTCACCAAGGTATTGTTATGAACAAATATTCTTTAAAATGTCCTATTATACTAAGATTAACTATGTCAAAATACGTTGTAATTACCAGAATAAAATATGAGGAACATCATAATGGTGTACTTGGTGCATGTATTATGCTTGATTCTACCATGATGCCCAATTGCCGAATAAGGTTAATCGCAGAAAGAATTTGTTATAAGCACTTTTTCTCATCTTAAGGCTTGAATGCCATATAATATGTATCTATTTAAACATTTTAACAAATAGCTTACCGTCTTGAACGTATTAAACCTCAAAAACGAAACAAATCAAACGAAACAGGTATTCACATTGCAAACATGTAAGCATTACATTACCAGTAAATACAGCCTTCAAAGCTGAACGTCTCAGGTAAGGTCTATAAATGATTCATTGTACGAAATGTGTGCAAATCGGAAATTTAAGTCAATTTTCTCTCTTAGATGAGTCAATAGCAAAGTTTTCTTTAAGAAATAAGGAAAAATCAATATTAATGTTAATTCATATTTATCAAATCGTTTGTTAGTTTAAATACCTACATATACTGGTATATACATGCTTAATAACAATCGATACGTCTAATGCTATTGATAAACAACATTTAGAAAACATTATAACTATAAAAAAGACATTTTATTACATGAAACCCGTCTTATGAAAATCTTTATAATTTTGACCCAGTGAACTTTCACAGTCACTTATGTAAAGTCTTTTTAATAAACTTTGTGGAGTTTTAGTAAAGTTGTTGTGGTAAGCCTACATCATTATCTTCATTAACAATATGGAGGAAAACCAAGTTCGAGCTTTTTCCTCTTTGTAATAAATAAATGTTTCAAATAGGTTGTTGTGGCCATCAAACAACTTAGTCTATTTCCTTTCCTAGGCAATTTCACTATCCTTGCTGCAACAAAAAAAATGTTGCCTTCGTCGTGAGATTTATTAACGGATTTTCCAACTACGCATGTAGAGTTAATCGTCTGGTGGAACCTACCACGAGTGTGACTGTTTCATCGAATGGCTCCCAAGTACTGGATACATGGCTGTATATGATAGATAATATATACCATGAAGTTTAATTTTCATGTAACATAACTAAAGATTTTTCAGAATTATATCTGTGTGATTCTTTAATATTTAGAATCCGACTCGCTCTTCGCATAGCATCGTAACAATTTAAAATAGAAGTATTCAAATATATGATTATTAATATTTGTACCTACGCTCGAGGACCCGAACACCACAATATGGTATTAGAGTAGATGAAAACTGTAGATTTACTTGTTATTTTGAAAGAGCACGTCTTAGTTAGGTACAGGAAGGACTTAATAGTGTTCTTAGCGGTCGTGAATTCTCTACCTTGGATAATATAAGCTTGATGGCCGAGCACTATGAGAGTGCGCACTCGCGTCCAACCTCCTAGAGTGGCAGTGATCGACCTGGAATCGGTGAGAATAGAACAACCACTGATGTGGAACCTAACTACGAAATGGTCATAATAATGGGAGGTCAGGGACTATAAATAACAGCCGGAAAAATTTCTGAAGGTCTGAGAAGACTCAGAGGACAGAGAAGGATACCACGAGAAGTAAGGGTGATCTGGAGTATTACGGCGGAAACAGACCTGGCAATGTCGTTAAGGATTGTATGAACAATCGTCCTGCAACGATTAATTCGGTGACTGAATGCCGTGAAGAAACCAGAAACAATGAAGTTGACTAATACAGCGATAGCTACGGTTACCGGTGTGAGGACAACCGTACTGTTCGATACTGTCTGCAGTTATCGGGCCTTGCTGGATAGTAGGTATGTAAAGCCTGGGGATTATACAGGGGAGGCGGTTGATGGCCAGTCTGCTAACCGAATGATGGATTTGCTACTGATCGTTAGCGATGATCTTGATTCGCCGTGTTTTAAGGGACGCATTTAAGTGGCGTGTATGTCGGGACTGTCTCATGATGTAATGTTAGGGTGTAGGTATGTGTTGCCACATCTGAACCATATCACGAGTACTCCTGTATACGGCGGGTCTGTTGAGACTAAGGATATGGAGCGACGATCATGGTAAAAGCCGCTACAACCCACGACTTCGCCCATATACAATTTGATACCAGGCGAGTTGAGAAAACTTAAAGAGGAAGATTTGTTTATCGACAAGATACGCAGGTACGTAAATGATGGGTCGATACGGAAAATGTCAGACGGCGAGGTGAAGTTCGCGACACAACGTGGTATTTTGTATCGGTACGCCAAGAAAGGGATCGATATGTTCAAGCAAGTTGTTCCCAGAACAAAGCGAGAGGATATGCTTAGGCTGGCACATGAGGGTTTATCTAGAAGTTACATGAGCTTTGTGATGACTAGAGATAGGTTATTGAGGACGTTCTACTGGCATGGTGTGTTTGGGTATGTTCGGAGGTATTGTTTGTCGTGCGACAAGATGGAGCGGGTGGCACCTAAGACCTCTCATTCCCTGGTGTTGCTAGGAATCACTTCATTGACGTAGGAACCTTTCTCGAGGGTTGCTTTCGATTTGGTAGGTCCGATATAGCCGGCGGCAGAAAGCGGTGATCATTATATACTAACGATAGTAGATTACGCAACTCGGTATCCAAAGGCAGTGTCCTCGAAGAACATTGACTCAGTCACGGTGACTGAAGTCTTGTTAGGAGATTTGTCTAGAGTTGGGGTTCCAAAAGAGACACTAACTGACCATGGGACGCCGTTCGTGAGTCAGGTGGTGGAAGAGGTAAATAAATTACTATTAGACACCTGACGACTATCCCTTGCAACCCGCAGTGCAATGGTTTGGAGGAGCGTTTCAATGGAACATTGAAACATGCTATGAGGAAGCTATGTGAAAGTCGTCCTGTGGATCAGGATCGATACCTTCCAGCGATACTGTTTGCGTATCGAGAAGTACCACAGGCAAGTTTGGGTTTTTCACCTTTTGAATTATTCTATGGTGGGACAGTCATGGGATATATGGCTGTGTTAAAACAATTAATGACTGATGAGAAAGCATCCACGCAAATGCGAACAACATACCAACATATTGTTGATCTCCGCAACAAGCTGAAAAAGGTTTCCAAATTTGCTCAGGATAATCCATGTGACGCAAGGGAGCGTCAAGCTAAATATTAAAACAAAAGGCCGACGGAACCTCACATTAAGGTGGGTGACAAGGTGACAAGGTGTTGTTGTTGCTACCGTTGGAGCACAATAAGCTTCCAGTCTCATGTCGGCGACCATATCCGCTACCATATGCAAAATTAGAAAGTGTCCGAAATGAAATTCAGGCTAGGATAGACTTGGGAGTTATAGAACCATCTGAGTCGTCGTATAGCTCTGCTGTTGTGTTGGTACACAGAAAGACGTTAGACACAGATTTTGCGTTGACTTCAGGAAGTTGAACAGGATCACGGAATTCCAAGTGGAACTTTTACCTGACGCTGAGTCCATATTTGCCGGGTTGAGCAATGCATAGCATTTTCGGAAATCAATACGTCCAAAGGATGCCGGAAAATTCCAGTTCGAAGTGAAGAAAGAAAACTACTCGTCTTCGAAACTCCAAAGGGACCTACCAGTAGGTTTAATGCTATTCGGGGTTTAGAAAGCGCAGTGTTTTTTCACGTAGGATGTGAAAATTAATTGAACCATTAAGAGGGACTGGAGTTGCAAACCTCATGGACGATTTACTCTTAGCAACAGCTACTTGGGACAATCATTTCATTTTCCTGAAAAACGTTTCAGAGCGACTTCGACAAACGGGACTGACCACACGACCATCTAAGTGCGATTTAGGGTTAATAAAACTAAACTTTGTCATACCCTCATTGAAGACACGTTAACTCCAGATAGTTCAAAGGTACACCAACTTAGGAACGGAGTACGAACGACCACTAAGACGGAAGTTCGATCTTTCTTAGCACTGGCAGGGTATTATTGTCGATGTGTTGCTAACTTCAGCGCTATTGCAAGCCCATTGACTGACTTTGAATTACGTACTGACTCTTGGGATAGAGGTTTATGGGCGGTGCTATTACATGAGCATGGCGGAACATTATTTCCAGATGCTTATAGTAGTAGGAAATTGTCAACTGCCGTAAACTATTATTATTTCTCTGCGAAGGAATGCTTGGCACTTATATTTGTGATATCTAAATTCCATCGGTACCTGTATGGATGGAAGTTTATTTTGGAAACGGACGACAACCACTTGCCTATTTAGTTCAATCTGAGTTGGCAAATTGACGATTAATGAGATGGTCATTATTTCAAAAGCCTTACCAATTGCAGGTACGATATGTTAAAGGTACCGATAATGTAGCAGCTGACTGCTTAAGTAGACTTGGGAAGTCCAAGGTGAGGGATTCATATGTGGGCGTGTAACTGAATCAGATTAAATCTCGAAAGGTATGGAAAGCAAAATCCTTGATTTTACTTTTCAAAAAGGAGTTTATGTGAAGGGGCAAATTTATGGCGATCTAACGAAGAATACATTAGTTGAGACCAGATAACCATTAATTAGATTTCTAGCGAACAGACGCGTATCAATTATGTACTGCTATGTTCGGAATGTCCTTTCGAGGTGAGAATGCTATTCGTAATGAAACATTTGTGGAAACAGCAGCCAGACAGATTATTGGTGACGCTGTGAACGTTATTTTCATGGTACAGCTGTTACAATTGTAAAATCGTAGAAACTCTATAACTTTCAAGCTATCAGTTCAAATTGACCCGATTTTGTCACCACTGTGAAAGGCGACAAAGTAATTTGACTGATTGGTTACTAAGGGGAGTGATTCCCACACAAAATTTCTCAAGTTTTAATATCGCAAGAAATTTTCTCGTAAAACTGTTGTCGAAGGAATCCGTCGAACTGATCTGGACGGACGTTGCATGCAGAGGTATTGTAACAATTCCATGTAATTTGTTGATGCTATATATAATGCATTGCTGAATGTATTTGTATTTGCCCGAATTGCTTCTAATATATTCGTATGATAAATTGTTTTATGAAGTATAACGGTGTTGATATCATGCATATGATGTGGTACATTATTCTTTAGATAAGTTTGACAAATTGTTTTAATTTGTTGTCCTGTTTGCATAAAACTTAGGTACTAAGAACTGAATGCATTAAATAACTTCATATGATTACAAGAATATGTGTGACTTCACTGAATTTAGAAGATTTCACGCATGATTAAGAGCGAGTATGAAATGACGTAGTAACTGATTTAATGTATCTCATTTATTCGCTGTATAATTTCAGGCTGGCTCCGAACCGCTAGGCCTCATGTCTTGTGTGTTAATGAGTGATGTTAATGCCTGGCGAATAATCCATTTGGCTAACTAGAGTCATTCATTTGTTTAGCACCGATATAAAGATCTGATATCTAGCAGGGATTAATACAAAAACCCCTGTATCATAAATAAAAGGACATTTAGATTGTCTCAATTTATAATTATTGAAAATGAAGAAAAGAAAATAGCTCCTGAGACGTGTAATCTGAGACGTGTAATCTGAAACGTGAAATCTTGGGATGTGTAATCCTGAGATATACAATCCTGTGACGAATTCTGAGAGGTATTCTGAAAGTATCCTGAGAAAGAAGGTTGAAAGCAGGATCCTGAGATACAGGGTTCTAAACGTACATGTGAAGTAGTAGCGAACCGGCAAACAGATTATGCAATCGCATAAGATGTTGATTTGGATTTTTCACTCGATCCTATGATGAATCCATTTGTGCTTTCCCTGGTAATTCGAGAACGTATTGTTTTCTAATAGCTGTGATATTCCTGATGTAATGAAATCTCATATTTGTTTATATAATGTATTAAACTGTTTGTTTTCCTGATCGGAGGCACATGTTGATGTGTTCACTATATATCTACTCAGCTCTATGTCTATTTCCTATACGTTTCACCACTTATATTTATATTTACTCGAACCGGGCAATACCATCGAGGGCGTTCAACCTCTAGATCACAAGATAACGAAAACAAAATTAAGCGGGACACCCAATCAGTACAACTCCAATTCCCGGTAATTTTTTTGTTTACAGTTTCATTTCTTTTTGAATGACATGTTGCAAATCAATATCGTAATACCTGTTAATAAAGATTCCTGGGAGCGTGGACGGAAAAAGCCATTGTCAAGTACTGGTGGATTTCAACACAGATTTGATTACGTGTATGCTCACTGTAAAAAATATTGAAACTCTTAGGTACAACCCATTTACTTTAGCCATTCAAACTATCTTTTGTTTTTCTTTTAACTTTTATTACTTCTAATACAACGGTATATAACAATGCCTGCTACAATAAAACAACACAAGGCTTAGGATACACTAGTTTAATTAGCCCAAATATTATTAAATTCGAGATAATATGAGTCTCAATTCAGTTTACGCTCATAGCATATAAACTATTCATCGTATTACACTCAATATAAGAGATACACTTGTTATCCTAATTTTATCATCTAACTTATAATATACGTGTCAATATTGAATGTTTCAGCAAGTGAATTGAAAGCTTTTTTGTTAATCTTCAAAAACAAGGATCAAATCGAAATTGCAAGACGACAATTAACATACAAACACGCATTTTATGTCGTTGATGTTGCACGAAGATATAAAAAGGCAGAACCATTATCAACTGAATCAACTGCTGAAGTTTCTTGTTCTTTCGGCGGAATGGTGACACATGGACTCCTGATCAAATGGGTAAGAAATATATTCCCAAAAATATCGTCTGGGATGAAATATGTACTGTATTGTTAGAAAATCTAAACATATTCCTTGATGGATTATTGAGAGAGTATTTCTGATACCGTTGTTTGATTTTTAATGAACTTATCGAATGGTCATATTTAATTTATCTCGAGTTAGAAAAATATCTCAATTGCATAGATAATCCCTGTGGAAGAAATAACTAGCCCTAACGACAATGACGTTGTCAATGATGAAATTATACGAATACAAATAATTAGTTACAAATAATGTGATAACACTTAAATTTAATTTTGATATCGACGTTGAATATATTTTGACATTTAAACAGAAACAAAATAATCGTTGTGCAAACAATGTTATGGAATAATATTCTTAATAATTCAAGACAATTTGCCGTAGGCAGAATAAATAACAATCTTAGTCACACAAGTGAAAATGTCACATTGACCTTTCTTGAGAGGATTCGAAGTCAATGTGTTATTTAAATGAAGTTGATGGAATTACTTGTAATTGTCCACGTTAAAATCAACATTGAGGAGCAGCTGAATCTAATCTGTAAATTTAAGGTATACCAATGGATCTTACCACGCTAGGTATTGTTAAGTGTAGTATCTCTCCAACTAACTTACAGTCACATTACCTACTAATAGTGGGTGTTTTGGAAAATTCTTGCTTTCCTTGTGTGGCTATATTTGTTTATAATAATAGGTTTCATGGCGGTTTTTGGAGTAAGTTCATTTTTTAATTCTTGCTGTCACACTTTGTAATCTTGCAACCCATTCACAACGTCTCGTATCTTGAATTATTTCCTTCGCATACTGATATCTAAACAATCTCTCAGCACGTGTTCGATTAAATCTCACGATGAATTTCAGTATTTCCTCGTCGAATTTGAACATTATGTTGTTCATCAGAGATAATACTGCATCAAGATATTTCCTTACCAGAATCAACCTGTAACAGTTGTGGCCATCGTAAGGGTCCTATATGAGAAAGTCGCTCGAAAGCATACAGTACATTTTTCATCCCAAACGATAATCTTTGGAATAATATTTCTTAACCATTTGATCAGGACTCCATGTGTCATCTTTCCGTCAGAAGAAGCTGTGATAAGAACATGATTGTACCTTTTGCTCGTTCATTTCTCTTTTAAGTCTGTGTGTAGGTGTTAAAACATTTATTTCAAAATTAAGAAATAATTCAATCACTACGGGATCATACACTGACGGTGCAGATGATATTGTTTATATTTGATTATTATTGCCCGATTCATCAGGTACCATCAATAAAACAATCAGCGGATTCGGAATAATCAGGTTTGTTTTCTTGTTTGATTCACCATTCCTCCAATGATGCACAAGTGCCATTATTTAATTTTGTCAGCAATTCTACTTTTTATTATCGATATGAAATGAATACGGGCGACTTGGACAGCAAACTTAGAAAATATTTTACCAATGATAATGCATTTATTGAAGTATACAATTTCTCTTGTTATTGTTTTTATTATTATTGGGAATTTTAGTGCTTTTTCTAGCTTAGCGACTTCATTATTTTTATTCAGTTATCTTCAACCATTTCCGCCATTTGTTTTTTTGTTCACTTGTTGTATCTGTTAAACCATTTCCACGTATCGTGTCTATGAAATAATCAATTAATCGTTCAGCTACAGAATTTAACCTTGAGGATTTCATTGGTTTTAAATTATTACTGTTAGTATCCGCAGTCGTAGGATACGCTCGCTCATAATATGGCTTATCCATTCTAGTTAAAATACCTGATTTATAATTTTCATTCAACATTAAATATTTTTCATTATAAAGTACAAGGTCACGTTTGTCATGGATAATCCAAATATCTTGGTCAGTATCTACCGGCACAACAAATTTTAATTTAAGAAAATACTTTCGTTCAGATATATAATTATTATTGTTGTTGCTTGTTGATTGTTGATTGTGGCGTCAATAAAATCGTCAACATGTCTATATTATTTGGCAATAATATTAAGAAAACCAGCACTTGTTGTTGCAGCTAAAATAAAATCTTTTACAACTAATGGTGCCACTACTAGCGATTATGTTATTGTAGATAGCAATACACCGGTTAAAGTGATACCAGCAGACACCGAAAATACAATAAAGTCTACGACAACTACATGTCTGAGATATTCTTTTTACTTTTGCTGTATATGTAAAAACGATATTTGTTATTTTCTTTTGCCATTCACGTACTTAATTGTACCTGCAGTTATGGCAGCTCATTACTCAAGTAGGTGGTAGTATAGCGACTAATTCAAGACACCTATGATAAAAAAAACGAAATTTTTCTATATTCAGGTTTTACTTGAAATGTTTATTCTTAATTTTGATCTAGTAATACTAGCATATATCTAGTTGATCCACTTATTGGATAATGCTGTGGTATTAGATATGATAAATAATGTAAAACCGATAACTGACACCTTGTGCATACCGTTGATCTCAGCGCCATGTTTAATAAATCCTTTAGGTGGTAACAATAATACTAATAAGGAAAGTTTGCACCATGTTTGACCTAGTTTCTGACCTTACTTCATGATTTGAAGCAAACAAATGTTTTAAATGTTCTCTTTTATTTTTCCTTAGTGTCGGATTTATAGCGTGATATCGAGGCTGTACTCGAAGAACGTGAGAGGTAACATGAAGCAATTATTTTGAAATTCGGAGTTTACCTGAATGTTGACCCTCATCTGGCAAAAAGCCAGAAAATTTGATTTTTCTCAAGCAAAAGCTACCTTAGCGAAGATAAATTTTAAAAAACATTTGGTCCAGGATTTGGTAGAAATGAATGTATTGATAACAGTGCTTTAGTTTCGATATGCAAGTCAGAATGAGGCACTGACATAAAATTAAAGGAATTAAATTAAAATTAAAATATAGAATTATGTTTAACAAGCTGAAACTTTAGAAAGGTATTGAAGATAAAAAAATTCAATTGGAAAAACAGAAAAAGCAAGTGTATTTAGGATCGGAAAAAGAGAAATAGCAAATTCATTTACAATCGGAGTAAGAGACAAAGACATATGTAGTTACCAAAAGGACTAATGAAGTTCACGAGAGAGAGAGAGAGAGAGAGAGAGAGAGAGAGAGAGAGAGAGAGAGAGAGAGAGAGAGAGAAAGAAAGAGAAACAAACAAATAAATGCATTGTCAAAATAGTTTAATATAAAAACAACAGCAATTAGGTAATGAAAAAAGAGAAAAAGACACACAGATGCAGAGAGAAGGACGAGATTAAATATCAGTTTCAAAGAAAAGAAATGGAGCTGGCAAGTGAAAAGCACATTTTACTTTATATATATATTTTAAAGTTTTCATGTCACAAAGAATATTAAGTAAATGCCTCAGTTTAAAGAAAACAAATATTTTCCTCGTTTTGAAAATATTTCGGATAATTTGAAATGGACAAGGAAACATTGGACTCCATTATTACAATGTGTATTTACTCGTAAAGTTATTTATATATACCATTCACTGTCACTTCAGCAAAGTGGTGACCATGACCATCATCGTTCAGGCCAGACATCTGGTTGTAGGCAGAAACACGTACTTGAATCTTAGGTATAGTTTAAGATCATAATGTTTAGGTTATCATTGATCTAATCTGTTAAAAGATTATCATGCTTGTTAAACCCTGAAATGACTCTCATGTTGACTCCCTCCATAGTAACAGTTGTTTTTTTGATAATGCACTCTTCTGCAGCAGCAGTGCTAATATTATAACTATGTAATTCTTGCGCAGGCGTAAATATTTAGGCAATTGTGAATTCTCCAATCACCTTAATCACAGCAGGAATAATATATATAAAGAGTACACAAACTATGATTATATGCACATGCGGGGTAGCGAGACGCGACCAGTAGAATATTATAACGTTTTCTTTACATCTTACTAACAGGCATTACTGGAACATTGACGTCTGTATAGCGCTGGGAGTCGTCTCCTCATTTTAGTCCACAGACACTCCTGCAGAGTTTTCCTGCTCGGCATTTCTACCACATGTGGACAATCAGAGAACATTTTGCGAGATATACACAATGAAACACAGCAAAGAATTGATCATATATCTAACATATTCATGACTATAATCCGCAGAAAATTTCAACATTGTATTGAATTATAAAAGTATACGTCTGAAGAAACCCCTATCAAATATAAGGAGCAATAAATATATCTAAACAATATACGTAACATATAATACGATGTACTTTTTGACTGGTGAATAAGCACCGTTTTGTTTTGATAATGCGTGATAGATCATGGGTATTACTTTTTGTCTGAAGGATATTCCCGAGGAATTGATCAAGTACATGTCTACTTTAAAAGAGCTAGAGATTTTTCCCTGGGAATTGCAAAGCTGGCATTTGAATTTCATGTATCACAAATTATCAGACCTGCAAACGTTTAGTTAGAGACTAGCCTCTAAGCATCTGAGAGAGAGAGAGAGAGAGAGAGAGAGAGAGAGAGAGAGAGCTGAATTATCAAATGTACATAAATACATAGATGCATACACAAATACCTACGTACGCCACCCATGTCTTCCACCATTCCTTATTGTGGCAAGTAATACATATATTTCATTCCATTGAGATACTGTTTGGATGCCTCTATTACTTTCTTCCATTTTTCAGTTAGTCGCTCAATATCTTCTTTTGTATTCTCATTTTCGTTTTTGTTTCTCATCAAACAGGGCTAGTCTGCTCATTTTCCTCGTTCATGACATCGTATATAAGGTTTTTAGTCCTTTGCAGGGCAGCAGCTTCGTTTCTCACATGGGCATGGCTATACCATTGAGCCTCATCTTGCTTGAGTAGTAAGTTTTTCAATGTCGATCATGATGTTTACTGTATCCAGCTACTTTTTAATTGTGTTAAGCGCACTTGCATATATATAAGGAGAGGTTGTTTTACAGAATTTAGCTGCTATACATACTTAAAGGAGATGTATACTGTCGAGTTTCCTAAATGTGAACAAAACTGTGTACATTTAACAGAGAGACACAGACGTAGGACCAAAGAAGACGACATTAGGATAAAGGAAAAATGTATGAGTGTTGCTACATAAATCGTTTGAGTATTTTTCCTCTTCTCCATGTTTTGTGACAGAGTATCCGATAAATGCTGTTTCAAAACTCACACCGTGCGAACTAAGTTATTTATGTTAAATGACTGCAGATCAAAATAAGTTTCTTCCAAACCACCTGACCATATACTCTATGCACCTGTCACTGAAATGTGGTGGTACCCATGTGTGCATTATGTTCTTTCCCATGGACTCATCTGCAGCTCAAAGCAGATTAATATCATATGTTTTAGTAGCTTCAGGTACATATTATGTTTGAGTTGAGGTGTACATAGTAGATGGATAATGACAGTAAGACAGTGCAAGTAATTGAATTAAATCAGCAAATTGTTATTTTATTTTGTTGTACATGGGCGGCAGAATGTTATCGATTTATATTAATTATAATGTTGGTATTTCTATATTATCCATCCGCACACATAGCAATGGTTAAATATTGCTAGATATTAAGCTGGTGTACCTGTAATATGGTAAATTTCCTTCTGTCACAAAAGACCGACCCGCAGCGATAGGAAATAAACAACACTAAAACCATTAATACTAATGCCGCTTTCTTGCTGATAATTCCAGGGTCAATACAAACGGAGATAATCCTGCTTTGATGTGACGCACGTAGATACTGTAGGGACGGTCGGTACCTGTTCAGATTTAGATTTATGGCTGCATGTCGATGCAAGTAATGAACTAATTGTGCGGAAAGTTCTCGGTAATCTGTGATAGCATCGTGCAGGACGAACATTATTTACTTTTCACGTGGTTTTGATCAAGAACACTCGCTTGAAAGATACGTAATATGCTATACGTGTAACATGTCCAGATTAACTAGGTTAACTTTTCTTCTGCATTCTTGTATAAATTAAATTCTGTTGGATGAAAATGTATCAGGAAATTTGAAAATAAACATATCATTTTAGGTGAAATATAGAGAAGACAATTACATTTAATATCTTTACTCAAGGACCGTTGATCGAAAGTAAGACAGTATTTTATTTTCTTTGTTATTCAAATTTATTCCGTTATGTATTATAGTTGCCTTAAGAAACGATAGGTATTAGTAAACAGTTACGTAGGTGTCTTGCGCATTAGGTTGAACATAGAAAGTTCTAATTGCCTTTTCTTTTTTTATTGATTAAACCAGCGCATAGCATTAGTAAACTGAGCCACATACGTGCATACAAATGTGACTTATACTATTTCTGTATCATTTGTTAAAATAACCATGTTCATTTATGTATCGTGATGTATAAATGTTTTATTAGCGTCATTGGGGTTTAATACGATTTTTTGGACGATTTTGATTGGAGGGAATCGTACTCTTGTTTCAGTACAAGTAAAAACTAACAATTCAGTTGCTCTTCCTTGATAGTTAATGTTAAACTCTAGGTTTGATATGTATTTGTAACACGTGATGAGTTTTATCCCATCTAAGAATTCCACGCTGTATAAATCTTGCTGAAACGTTGAACTAAACTTTAAATGGTGTGATATAATGTTGTGGTAACATGATTTTGTGAACTTACTGGAATGGTGTTATAATGTTATTGTTTAACATCATAATGTTACATTCCTACAAGATTCTGAAAACATTCTATAACTTTATTGACATGTGAAGAATTCAACTGCTTATGTTTACAATATTTATTAACCACAATGGTGACAAGAACATGCAAGATCTCCAATTAGCATTTCAGAAAGATGACAACATTACGATCCTTCTAAGAGGTGCAGAGATAGCAGAACTTTCAAGAAGTCTATAATTTTCAACATTGTGTATGTCCGAAGTGCACCATTTATGTTTGGGACAAACTAAACAGAACCAGTCGTTTGACACTAAAAGAAGAAAATGAGATAAGATGACAGGGTCACACTTATGAACAAATCACGCATTAATTATTAAAGGTGGGTGATATAAAAATGCACTCTGCACTGTCTATGAATCTCTTGTAACTATTAGGACAAGCTTAAAAAAAGGACAAAGAAAGATTAAATAGTAATGATTATTAATTAAAAAGAAACAAGTCGGTATGAGAAAAGAAGTCATGCTTGCCGCACGTTTTCATCTGGTCTTATCCTTTACCTTGCTTTTATAAGTATCAGCTATCGTCATCATAAATTTTCCTAAAATGAATCTTATAAATTCTTGTATATACAGTTCAACATTTTAGTGGTTACAAATATTTAAAAAAATAGCAGGCTAGAACATTTTTTAATTGCTACAATTGACAAAGATTTCAAAACATAAATATAGAGTTAATTAACTTTTACAATGAGTCAGAAAGCGGTGTTTGATTGGTTGAATGTCTAGAATGGTGAGCAGCAGAGGGGGTGAATCAGACAAACTTTTAGGCAAATATTTGTTAAGCAAAGGCCTCTTAAAAAAACGAAAACAAATTCTTACCAACCTAGGTGCAAATATTTTGTCGCGACCCCTCTGCTGCTATGGGGTTAACCGAATATTTTATCAAGTCCGATTCGATATCTTGTTCTAGGATCTTTTCAGTTTATCGTTACAAATCCGCGTGGGAATAACTGAGCATGACTAAAGAAATTTCTAAATCGATTATAGTTCATGTCATCGTCACGCCAAGTTTGCTAAATATTTATAAGAGTATGAGTGTCGGTCCCATTAAATACTGCTAATATGTTGCAGTTGTCTCTGATCACTTGAGGTGTTTGAGTGTATCGTTGAGAGGCGTATATCACGTCGGTTTTTTTATGTCTGCCTATGGAAAATATCCTTGCAGGATTTGTTTGATTGTCTAACATGACCTCGTCGTATACGACTAAATTATTAATACTTCCATCGATATCATCAATGCTTGGTGCTTCTTCGATATCGATTATAAACCTAATAACACCCTCCTGACAATCTCAGCAGCTCTTTCGTAATCATCGTCGTTGTTAATGTTTCCATCGATCTGTACTTCCTGGACGTCGGTTATAAGCTCTCCGGCAATCTCTGCGGTTCTTTCATTGTAATCTTTTAATATCCGGTAACATCTTTGATCATCTACGGTCGGTGCCACTAAATATAATTTATCCCAGTTCATCCATCTCATTATCATATCAATAACAACTGTGTTTTACCTCTCCTTGACTGTCCAATGATAATCATTCGAATAGAGTTTGGTAACATAAGATGTTTTACGGGTTCTGGTTATAGTGTTGATGAATAATCAATTACATTCATATCCATATAACATAAATATATTAAGGATCTATATTGTGTGAAATGTAAGAAGCGTACTGGAACAGATGATTTGACGACGATTACAACTAAAAATAACCGATCAGCACTTTCTGGTAAGTGTGTACAATGTAGTAAAAAGAAATTTAGATTTGTTTCCAAGGATGTAAAAAAAACGAGGAGGTGATATTGTAGCCAAGTTAGTAAAATTATCAGGGGCACCATGGGCAAAGTATCCAGGAGAAAACATCTTCAAGGGTATAGTTAGTGTGGACCCGGAACCGGACTCGATATTAGACTCGATGATCAAATCCAACCTCGACTTGGTGAAGAACCAATAAACGCTATTGATAAGGCTTGTCATGCTCATGATGTTGCTTATAAAAGCAGCAATTTGCAACATAGACATATCGCAGATGTGAAATTCATTCATGCGTTGAATTCTATCCCTGATAAATCCTTCAAAGGAAAGTTGGCTTCATGCTTAGTAAAATCGGCAATGAAAGATAAATTGATGTTAGGTGCCGGTAATTAATAACAACATGGAATCTATTTATTATTCCCCAAGAGGATACTGGAGAGGTAAAGCTGCAATCGGTAAACTTGGTAGAGCAGCAAAGGTGATAAATACCACTGCGGCTGATTGTTTATCCAAACAGGCGATATGGCAGATTTATTTACCACCGCCTAAACAAATTAACTACTCGCATTTTGATGTGACCGTTCCTAATGAGGTTCATCAAGCTGATATATTATTTTTATTTTAAAATTTTGAGATTGTACCCTACTTGTGGACAAGGCATACGTACCAATAGTGCCAAGTTTCACGTTTGTCGAGGTCAGAAACGATGTCACATTTGCTACCAAATCGTGGACTTGGAGCACGAATGCTTCATTCAAAAATATCAACTCTGACCAGAAGATATCAATAAGAAATGGAATTTTATCTTTTTTGATTTCAAATGCATGCAAGAGACTGGTATTCACATTCCTAATTTCTGCGTGGCTCACCGTGCGTGCGAGCAGTGTATCCAAGAACCTATCTTTAGTCAATACCCTCAAAGCAGAAAGATTTCTGGAGGACGTGAACAAATATTTCAAGGGTCAAACACGCTAGCTGATTTTGCCCAATGGATCTTAAACCCCATCGACGAAACATTTTCTCTGATTATGTCAACGCTGACAATATAACTTATTGTAGTGTCATTAGGGTCTATAACAACTCTTTGAAGTTGATTTATTCTTCGTACTCTGGACACTGCAAGATAAACTAAATTCGACCATTCGATGTGATTATCTATGATCCAAACAATTGTATCTGATATATTCAATCCCTGTGAAGAATGTATCGTCGCTGCGTAACCACCACGGGGATTTATCAGCGCGTAATGCATCTCCGACGACGCTGATATCAACCAACACGATATAATTTAACACGAGAATCTGTTTTTCACTTTGTCCTTGGGTCTGTAACACGGAGGCGTTGGACGTGTTGCAAATGTTTCTTTATGTAATTCAAATAACTTCATCTGAAGTGTGTCTTTGACTATTTTTCTACTTGCCACTGTTAAGTCGTTTGGTCTCCACGCTTTCCAGAAATCATTTAATGGGGTTTCCGAATTTATTTCACGTGCTATTTCACAATGGATTCTCTCTGGTTGTAATCTGATTAGTTGTTTGAACTCGTGTAATTGTTCATCAAGTGCTCTATGATCGGTATTAATTTCTTCGTAATAGTCTACAAAATTCTTCAGCCATTCATGTGGGGATAAACCGACAAATGGTTGTGGTTGGCCATACTCGCCGCACATTATTACTTTTGTATTCGATAGTAACAACCAATCAAGAAACTTTTGTAATACATCTAGCGATACTGTGCATATCTCATAAAAAATTATGAATTCAGGAATATATTTTTCACCCATTCACCCATTTCACCCATTCGTCGCCTTTCCATCGAAAGAAACTGTGATCCACCCCTCGTTGTTTTATTTCTCTTGCAAGTCTTTGAGTTGGTGTTAGCACAATCATGTTTGATTTCCCACGAAATAATTCAATCGCACGAGTCGTCTTTTCTGACCAGCCACAGCCGTTTAAGTAAACTGTTTTATATCTGCATATTGGATCAGATATCTGCGGTGCATTAGATAGTTCTGATATCTGATCGTTTTTCAAATATTTATCTTCAATCGTAACATCTGCTGACTTGGAATAATCACGCAGCACTTCCCGCTTAATTCTAAATGATCCCCAGTTCTCGTTGGAATTTGTGAATTCAGGCACTGCGCTGCTGTGTTTCAAGTCTATGTAAAATGAATCAGTGGCGACTCTAACTGTGGTGGCAAAAATCTATTTATCATCGAAAATAGATTAATAGAAGCATAAGCCAGCACATATGCCCTCAAATGTGTATACTGAAAACTGTATCCATCGTTGTAAGTAACAACTGTACCAAATTTGGTTCCATCGGATAAAAAAGCGTCTTTACGATTCACGTATATACCCTTAGATGTTACATCCGCGATTATAAAATCTTATACAACGCTATCTATAATCAACCATGAAGAATATATGGTATTGTCGTATTTGCCACCCTGAGTGAACTTACTAATTATTCTTCTACCGAGATCTTTTGCTTGTCTATTTCTTATTTCAAATAGCTGTTTGGACCATTTCAAGATATATTCTTCGTCGAGATCGGGAAATTGGTTTTTGTTTTCACTGATTATACTATCTAGACTGGGTTGTGGTAACCAAACTTCAGTTTGCGCTCGATATGATATAATTGCTTCACCGACAATCAGCGATATCAGCATGCTACAATCAATCATATATAGTAATAGCACTATTGGCATCCAGTGTTTTTCAGATATGTCTACCAATCCAAGCATAACAGCACGGATGAAGTTCTGTAGCCCATACAAATGATACCACACGAGCGAACCAGGTTAAATCAAAATCAGGCAATAGGCCATTAATTGCAACACGAGTCAATTCATGTTTGGAATGTCCAAATCGTTTAAAATACCCAACGCACTCTCCGTACCCGAGAAAACTCCCGAGATAACACGCAACCATGTCAACTGAAATAATACTTTCAGAGGTGTGTTTTGTATTTCATAATCCGCCATGGCCATACTTAACGCAGCTTGATTTGTTGTCTGTAAGAAATTCAGCTTTTGTTCCTTTCCACGTGTTTTTCTTTCTCGAAAATGAGCTGAAACCGACGGAATTGTAAAACAGTTTGTTAGCAATTGTTTGTCGTATTCTGTTGAAAAACCACGAGCTAGTTTTTTCATCGCGACATGGAGAGGCTCAGTTCGGTATAATTCGCCGTTGGGTCTTAAAAATTGATCGAATTCACCCTCTTCGTGCTCAAAACTGTGAAGTAACCATACTGAAACGGGATCGTTTTTACTCAACTGGTGAATAAAATGAAATAAATTCCCTGTGTAGTATTTTATTGTTCGTTCTCGCGGAAATATTGTTACTGCAGATGTCCACGCGTGTTCGTAATGGTCGATAATTTTAATTGGAGCTCCTTGTGATTGATATTTTGATTCGTGCAATACTTCACCTGTTATCGTCGTTTCTGATATTGGAAATCTTAATGATGTTTCTAATTTGGTTATATCTTGAATTGTTGCCCCGCGCTCCCTTACTTTTAGTCCCCATTCATTTATTTTTTTGCGTCTTAAATCGGTCAATTTATTTCCACCTAGCGCATTTGTGAAGTGTTCTATTATTATTTCTGCTACACAATTTGTTCTTGACGAATATTTCATTGGTTTCAGTTTTTCAATACTCGGTTTATCATTTAACGGATAGATTCCATAAACAACTGCTGTTACAGGATAAGATCTCTCGTAGTATGGTTTCTCAATTCCAGTCAGAATTCCTCGTTTGGAATCTTGACTCACAGTGACAGTTTTTTATCCTTCAAGATTGGTTCAAATTTATCTCTGATAATCCAATCTCCCGTGTCTGAACTTATAATGAATTTCACTCTAAAAAAATACCTTTTTCGCCCAAGATGAGAAAATTATCACTGCTGCGTTTTCATCATTCATGGTAGCATCAACAATACCATCAATTCGAAATGTCAACCAACAGTGAGATGCTCCATCGTGTTCGAATTCATTAAAACAATCACGAATTTTACCCAACATGGTTCTATCTCCTATTAGACTCTTTGGCGTATCGTAGACTCTATCGATATTTAATTTAGCTTTTTCCAAGGCTTGTTTTTCTATAATCTCGCGAACTCCTTCATGCCATAATTAAAACAAGTATTTAACTAAAGAATTTATGTATAATGAATCATTGCAAATGGCTCATGATCTAATCAGTAACCCCGTGTAACAAATCATGCAGAAAGGAATTCTGTGGATATCATTTACAAAGCGTACGACGTGGAAGTCTTGGCCCGCTACCCTGCCTAAGATGTGGGGTAGGGGTGAGAGGAATAACACAGTTGTGTCTCGGTTGTGGTGGTAAGAGATACAGAGAGTTGAAGCGTTATTATGATAATAAGAGAATCAAAGATTCCATTAAGAATTCCATCAATGACTCTACCTCTGACTGTGTCGGCGTCCCTGACAGAGTTATATGAACTCCTCAAGACTACATTGATAGATTCTAAAGTAATGTAATCATTAGACATAAAAATGAATTAGACAAATAGTATTATTGTGTATAAATGAACCAAGAATTCCGACCGCATCCCGTGATTGTCAACTACGAGGCATCCCCTGATGGTATTGTCAGACACCGCAGACTGAAGAAACCAGTTGGTGCTTGACAATGGTATGGGGTATTTGGTGTTTAACGCTGGAGAGAAAATGCATCCTCATCAGAGAATAATATATGAATGTCTTAATGGATTAATCAAGGATGGTTTTGTTATCGATCACATTGATTCCATTCCTAAGAACAATTATTTATCAAATCTGCAAACTGTTACACAGAGTGAAAATTTAAAACGAGGAAGAACTGGAAAATATTCAAAAAATGCGAAATCTGTAAAATCATTTAATACTGAAAATAACGAGCAAATAGTAATCGAATCAATGTATGAAGCAGGAAGATATTTTGATATTTGTATACCCTCAGTACGATTTGATGCAGAGGGAATTTATCGATCTGCGATTTCCAAGACAACCGGACAAAAAATTTAGTTTTCATATGTCTGTCTATATGTATTTTGCACTATTCTATATAACACCCGCGGGGAATAACTCGTACGGGTATGTTACTGCTTAGCAAAGATAGGTCAATCTCAATGGGGTTTTTGAAACCTGATTTTGGTGGTAGCTTCTGAAAGGCTGGTTATAACTATCATGATTCTCGGTGAATATAGTCAATTTTGAGAGGAAACGAATCAAATATGCAGTTTACAAAAAATTGTATTCTTTTTCTGAATTTTTTTGTTTTTTCTTTCAAGTATTCGGTTGTCAATAATCAGTAAGCAGCAGAGAGGGTGAATCAGACACCTTTTCAAACAAAAATCGATTTTAACCGTCAAAACAACAAATAGACCCTTCCTACGAATTTTCATGTTTTAACCACAAAAAAAATAAAGTCTCCATTTGCCAAACAGAGACTTAGTGATTTTGTCTGAAACACGATCTTGCAGGAGGCTTCGAAATGAGTAAAAAAAAAACGATGGACAACTCACTCCCTATATAGTAAGGATGAAATGCGAAGAATTTCCGCGACGAAAGTCCTTAGGACTTTACAAACAGACTAATTTGTAGAACCTCACCTTGCAGATCAATTAGATTATTGGACTGGTCAGTGAGTTTAAAATTGATTCTGGTTAATGAATTATTATGACATCTCATATAGACTGAATTAGTTGGATCCTCGATTATTAGAAATCCCGGAGGAGCTGTTGGTGCAAATGAATACAAAATATATCCCTGCTGAGCTTGATTTGATCGTTCGAGATTTATTTGATAGCTTCCTTCGATAACATTACATACTAAATTGAGCGCTATCACCGATGAAATATTCACATTTTGAGGAGCAATATGCCTGCCGCCACCATCTGGGTCATTATTATGTTTGAGGATTTTTATTTCCGGTGATGTTTTTTTCCACGTATCATGAATTATTATAAAACCAACATCGATGGTGTCACTGAGAAGTTTTTTTAGCTCTGGTACGTTATATTCTGGTAGTTTAAATGTTGGAATATCTTTGATGGGGATTTTATAGTCTGATGCAAATGTTGTTCACGATAGGGAGTGATCATCATCTAATCTATCTTGAATAATTTTCAAATTAAATGTCTCCATATCGTCTTTAATTTTGTTGCATGTTTATACGACGCTGATAAATTCATCTCGGTAAGAGTACCGGATTTAAGAGATATTAACAACAGTGAAAAATCATTATTCATCGCTGTCAAGTTTTCAGTGATTTTAGATACTCTTACCACTGAAATCTTTTATTTCTGTAAAACCTTTCAATTCGTTGTATTCTTTATAACTTTTTATTGGATTATCAGATTGTATCCTGTCTGTGATATAATCAGATTCTTGTGGTTCAGGTGGTAAATTAACGGTTTCTCCCCGGGGTGGAAATTCAGGCCATCCCAGTATAGTTCAAATAGAACTCTGATAGATATCTACAACGTATCCCTCTGTGCTTATCTCAATGGCAGATGATAGTGTCGGCTCATGAACTGTTATAGCTATTTTTGATTCTTTTCCAGTTATCGATTTTATTCTACGCTGGAATTCAGCATTGATTTGTTCGATTTGGTATGATCCGGTTGGTATTGAAACAACGTTCCAGTCTGGAGTTCCGTCGGGTTTATTCTTGCTCGCAAATACCAAGGAATTATTCGGTTGTTGACCACCAAATGATTTTGATCTGATATTATGCCAACTGTGATACACTCGTAGTTTTGCTAACGCGATTTCCTTCATGGGGACTGGGATAGGGAAATTCACACTGAATTCTGGATTCGTTGATGTTCTTGAGATCATGCTTGTTTGTACTGGTTTGTGTTCTCCACTATTCGTTGAAGTAATTCCTGCGGTGTTGTCATTGTTATAATACTGTTGTTATATTTCTAATTTTGACATCGCGGAATTATAAATTCTGACCATCGCTGAGAACTCACTATCTGATATTAATGTATCATCGAGTGACGACGATATCATCGAGGATAATTGCGAGTATGCGGTTGATACAACATGAAATTGAATTAAGTAATCTTGCAGACTACTCTGGCTGCATGATGATATTTTTTTTTTGTTATCCCGGTCGATATACCCGCGATTGTAGAAATGCAAATTGGAACTACGACCAGGACAATCATTGTAATCGATGCAAGTATTATTCCGGCGCCAGCGAGAACGTCGTACATGGTAACATCAACTGCGGTGATTCTTCGTCGGTATTTTTTTATTTTTATTTGATACTCCTCGGCGAGGGTTTTGATTCTAGTTTGAAAGTCACTGACCTGGTCATAGTGATATTGCGATGATGAAATCATTTTATTTCCAAATCAGTTTACGATTTCAAATGAAACCGTTATTTACTTAAATCCGCTACGAATTCCAAATACCACGTTGTTGAAACCCTAACCAAATTTTTATCAGTAGATGTTATCGTGTACTTTTCAGTTGTATCCTCGTCGATGATCGTTGAAATCGTATTGTTGACCCCAGATGAACTCGACGATGAAATATTAAATTGAGTCGTTGTCACTAGTGTTAATCGATAAATACCTTTAACGGTTGCAGTGATATCTTATTTGTTGTTTGTAGGTGTCCACGAAAATGATCCGTGTTGGATCGTGTATACTACGTTGTTGGTTTTCTCATAAGGAATTTTTGTTTTCTCAATGATTGTTATCATCCTCGTTGCATCACCTTTGATTGCTTTGATGAAGTATTTCGTCTCATCAATGGATTTTTTAATATCAGGGAGTTTTATTTTAATTTTATCCAACGTAGTTCCAATAAATTTATCCACGATGTCTCCACGAAAATTTGAAAACTGTTTTCCGTTTTCTTCAGTTCTAGATTGAAGTGTTGCTAGTTCCAACACAGAAGTTTTTAACTCATCGTTGAGAGTTTTTGATCTATCTGCAATAGTCGAAATAAGTACACTCGGTTTGAGTTTACCCTGATCGGAAAATAACGCGATAGTATCCTCGATTGCGTTTCGTTGTTTAACCAAAATATCATCCAACGACACATTACTAGTTTTCAATTTACCCTGACGATCTTGAAATACAACTATTTCATTAGGATCAACACTTGTTAAGTTTAACGTCTCAGCTATTTCATCTTCGATTATATTTTTATATCACCGGTTGCAGATATTTATGTGGTTGGTTTCATCATCACTGATATAGATCTCCCCCAAATATCAATCATTGTTATTGCAAAACTCTTTCTCTCTCTAATATATTTGATTTGAAATCTATGACTTCCAGCGACTGCTAGTGTATTCATTTACGACAACATGTGGTGATTTTCCAGATGTTGAAATAGCGTCAAGGACATTTAATACTTCGCTGCCGCATATTGGTGGGTCATTAATTTGTTGTGTTGGTAGCGTAGAATATTAAGTCTTCATTGGAAGAGTCTTTAAGCGATTTATATGAAGCATACATTTTTTCGGCGGCGCTAATCCATATGAATCGAAATAAACAATCCCACGTGGATCAATAGCGTATGCAACCCAGTGAGTTCCAGGTCCGGTGCTGTTATCGAGATTAATACTACCGGTTTCAACGCTGTTGGGTTGTGCCGGTAACTGATCTTTCATAAAAACACCTCTGAAGTTTTTTATCGCTAGTTTTTAGCAGCATCAATTAAATAAAAATTGGACATTGGAGTCAAAGACTCTACAATCGAAGACTCTCCAACTAGTAAACCGGTTCTAGTCTTAGACCCTTTTCCTCTGTACTATGAATACAGGGTTCCTGGTAGTCTTAGACCCTTTCCCTTTTTTAATAGCCTCGTCCTTTCTTCTTCGGTTCATATGATTCAGCAATGCTTTGTACCGCTTTTGATTCCAAGCCTCCTGCTGCCCCAATGCGACCGTTTTAGCTACCGCTGTGGCCGCTTCCGCAGTCAACACTGGTAACGCAGCAAACAACGGGAATATACCGCCTGTTTTAATCATATTTTTGATAGCAGCCGCAGAAATAGTAATCTGAACACCTTTTTTTGCTACAAGTTCATCATTGAAATGTTTCACTTGACGAGTTGTCAGCGATAATTTATTCGCCCCGCCAGTCATTTGATTAAGTTTCAGCGTGATAGTGGTTCCACATTTTTTAGCCGACTCTGATTGCAATTTTTTGAGTTGACCAGGAGTTAACGCAACACTAATAACACTGTATGAAATTATACAATAACAGATTGATTCTAAATCGCCGATCGAGAAAATCGTTTACTATTTCAACAAGGATTTTTTGAATCTGAAATCAAAGATTCCAATCATAGATTTTCCACTGGCGCATCTACCACTCTCATTCTTCCACCAACACCTTCGAGTAGCATTGATTTATCGCTGAGAATGACAGCAACTGCTCTATAATTATCAATAACACCACGAAGCACATTAGCTATAAAGTGTATATCAACGACGGATTGTCTTGTTAAATCAGGATGTTCCAGTGAAATGTAATAGATCGGATACAGATTCTTAAAATCATATTGTGATATACGCAGACCAGTATCGACATTTTGATCGCGTGCCATAAATGACAGCAGACGATGATAAACTCGTGTAATATGGTTTTCACAGTAATTAAGTTGTATATCTTCGGATGGTTCCTGCTGGCCGTTTATTGTCAGTGAGACGTTTATAACACCTAATGAATCAAATATCATTTGGCTGGAGAGTTGATTGCCAACTCGTGTGTTATCCTGTAACGCAATAAATATATGACGTGGCGCAGCAGTGCCTTGTTTTGATGCTAGGTTCCACGTAAACAAGTTATTAACATTTGATTGTTTAACATCTGTACTTTCCGTTAGCCAACTTAGTAATGATTTTCCTCCTTGGTCCATAAATGTTAGTAATCGTACTTCTGCGGTGATTGATGGAGTCAACACTGGCATCCACAATGATAGTTTTGTTTAAATGACTTTACCAGCATCAACATTTGGATTTGCAGCATCTGCTGGAATCCTCCAAATTGCGTTATTATCATCACTCTTTCGCACGAGTGCTACTGTATGCTTTGCTCCATAAATAACTTTTCGTACATTTCTACAAAATCCAAATATATGATGTAGTGGAATCGCGCATGAAAATAGTTTACGCCCCCCCCCCTCCAACATTGATATACGTGTCGCAGCTCCTAGATTGAAATTAGGATCGTTGTTTATAACTACAGCCTCGACATCAGCATCATCATTAGCAGCATTGACTTTTTTTGGTCGTCTCATAGTAAATGGATTTCCTCCAGCGGTATTTTTAACATCTTTTGCAGACATCATAGAAGGTCCTGCTGATCTTGTATAAACATCAGAATATGTCGCTAACCCGATTATTGTTGTATCCACATCAACATCGCGATCGATCGACTCAATTTCGTTTCCATCGATGAGGTATCTAGCACTCTAAAATAGCGCCATGATACCATTATTGACAAACCCGACTTGAGTACCAACTGGATACGGTGCTGGTACAGCAGGAGTATCAGCAGCTGTTACAAGTTCTCCTTCTACTTCAATAAACGCTTCAGCGGGTAGAAAGTATTTACTGGTATCATGGACTTGAAGTTCAATTCTTGATCGACTATTTGAGTCTATTGCATGATAGGCGTAATATTGATTATCGCGTACAGAATCATCCTTGGGGACTGGGGCGTCTATATCAAACGCTGGATCATGTGACCTTTTGAACATTTTATTATATATCCATTGATCTAAATCGTGAAAACTCTTCGAATTTCAACAATGATTTTTACCATCGTGGTTGTAAGCCACTTCCTGCTATCATATTTGCGATGTTGCTTTGGTCGGGAGTCATGAATGACGCTAGTTTATGATCTACTGCGTTATTTATAATTTTACTAACACTCTCAGGCATCTCTGCTGTAGATGGCAGTGGTCTTCCTTTGGATTTTCTCTGCCGAACAAGCGCTGTTAATTTATTCTTTGCGGCTGAAAACGCTTTCCCGGCACGATCTCCAACAGCACTAATACCCTTATCACGAATAACATTAATTGCTTTCATTCCTAATTGTTTAGCTAACGGCATCACTTTTGGGGCCATTATTGAAAATAACCCCGCAAATGTATCACCGGAACCATCACCATAGTACGCGCTATAAACTGGAAACCGTGAATTAACTACATAGACGCTGGCTGGTTTGTAATGGTTGTAGTGTATGATTCTTATTATTAAATCATTAGTGTTTTCAATTGCAAGCGTTTTCAGTCACTATGATACCCACTTTTCACTAACTCGCCAGTGAAATCTCGATATGTTTTGATATCCATGATACCGCCTTGAAATAACCGTCTACAGATATCAGCTGCTTCATTAATTATTTCCCGTGAGTTATTTCCAGCTTGGAACCCTCCAATGAGAATATCTAATCGTGATATATCACTGATAACATTACCAGGACATGAAACGCTAGCGTTTCCAATTGAAATTCCACTGGAATCTCTTAATCCCTTCCCTCTATAACCAGTTGCTTCATCCATTTTTTATGTATCCGTGCTTTGTAAATAATCAAGAGTATCATCATCATCTCGATCAGGTGGTAGTTGTTGCTTTTTAGGTGAAAAAGATAATTTTCTTTGCAGGTTACTGTCGCTTTCCTAGCAATTTTTGCGGTTTTTGTTGTTGTTTACACTCTTCATATTGATTATGCACTGTACCCACCACATTGATATATTCAATGTATGATGCACTTCTTGTGTCAATTTGACTTGTTTTAGGTTTGATTTTGTAGAATATATCAACCCAGTGAGTTATATTTCTAACATATTAATGATGTTCTGGTTTCAACATTTTTTTCTGTTTTCAGAAGTCGCAACAATAAGCGCAGGAATTTCTGGTGGATCGGTCTTATCAATTGCTGCTAACCCTTCCTCGTTAAATCTCGCGCGTAGGTCATCTACTGTTCTATTTGATTCAGGTGTTTTAGATACAATATCACCGTGGAGATTTTGTACAGCTTGTTTTGTTTGTTCAGTTTCCGCTGCTATTTTTTCAAGTTTAACAATAAGAGGTTTTCACGCATCTCCCCATATAGCACGCTCTACCCCCTTCGTTGCTGTGGTTACTGATTTAAACAACTATTCAGATCCCGCAGCAAAATCCGTTTGTAAACTCTGTCTAGCTTGCAGTTTATTCCTTACAGAGTCGTGAATTGGTATAAATTTCTTAATTGCACCTAGTCTCTCACGAGTAAATCTAGTTGTTAATGCTTCATTGACCATTATTTGAAATTGTAAACAATTTTTCAATTGTAAAACAATTTTCCCGAAAATCGAAGATTTTTCACTTGAATCCCCGAACCCGACCTAACATACATTTTTAACATCGTGGAAGTCTTGCTCCACTTTTCCATTGAACTAATCGGAACCATCCATTAACGGTCCATCGATTTTTTATTCAGTGTGAAATATTTTTATTTTTTATTCAGATTGAAATATTTTGTATTCAGTGTGAAATTATCGATTTTTTTATTAAGTGTGAACTACTTTTTATTCAGTGTGAAATATTTTTATTTTTTATTCAGTGTGAATTTTTTTTTATTTTTATTCAGTGTGAAATATTTTTATTTTCTATTCAGTGTGAAATATTTTTTATTCAGTGTGAAATATTTTTTTTATTCAGTGTGAAATATATTTTAATCACTGTGAAATATTTTTTATTGCTGTGATATATTTTTTATTGCTGTGAAATATTTTGTATTCAGTGTGAAATATTTTTTACTTTTCATTCAGTGTGAAATATTTTTTATTCAGTGTGAAATATTTTTTATTCACTGTGAAATATTTTTTATTCAAGTTGAAATGTTGTTTATTCACTGTGAAATATTTTTTATTCAGTGAAATATTTTTTATTCACTGAAATATTTTTTATTCAGTGTGAATATTTTTATTTGTTATTCAGTGTGAAATTATCAATTTTTTATTCTGTGTGAAATATTTTTTATTCAGTGTGAAATATTTTTTATTGCTGTGAAATATTTTTTATTCAGTGTAATATACTTTTTATTCAGTGTGAAATATTTTTTATTCGGTGTGAAATATTTTTTATTCAGTGTGAAATATTTTTTATTCAATGTGAAATATTTTTATTCAGTGTGAAATATTTTTTATTGCTGTGAAATTATCGATTTTTTTTCAGTGTTTATAATGCATTTTCACTGATTTCTTTAGTTTTGGTGGTTTTTAGTCGGGTCAAAGGTCGATTTTGCATGAAAATTCTAGTAGTTAGGATTCATTTTTGATGATTTTTGACCAAAAAATCGATAATTTCAATCAAAAAATGCTGAAAGAATGAATATCATTATTGCTGAAATTCCTTTCTATTCTTTTCGTATTCCTTCCACGATAGTAAATAACGGGACAAACACACTTATGTCACTGGAAAATGTAAGAGAGTCCCGAATAGAATTCTGAACTTTTTTGATTAACGCATATTTCTTTGGTAGCATATACTTGTTATTCATAACACCATATTCTATATCCTAAAAGTCAGACATAATTTGAACAGGATTTAAACCATCTGATAGCTTAATATCCTGACTTTTCAATATTGAAATTTCAGCAATAATGATATTCATTCTTTCAGAATTCATATTCTATGACAATTATATACTTCAAAATGAAAAATATGGCGCATCAGACATAAATGAATTGAATTTTTTTGTCCGGTCTTTTTTGAAATCGCCGTCTTGGTTATTCCCTCTGCAACGAATTGAACAGAAGATGAACAAATATTGAAATACTTACCGGCGCTAGCTATCTATTGAAATATTTTTGCTTCGTTAGTTATTGCATTAAAAGATTTTACGGGTCTTTTCCCAACCGTTTTGCAAGTGCCAGTCTTTCCTCGTTTCTAATTTTCACTTTGTGTAACAGCTTGCAGATTTGATAAAGAATTGTTCTTTGGATTAGAATCAATGTGATCAATAACAAAACCATCTTTGATCAATTCATTGTGACATTCATACACGAAACGATGGCAGTAATATTTCTTCTTTCCAGCGCCAAACTTCAAATACCCCACACCATTGTCAAAACCGACTGGTTTCTTCAGTCTACGGTTTCTCACAACACCATCACTGGATGCTTCATAATTTATAATCACAGGGTGTGGTCTGAATTCTTGGCTCATTTGTATGCAAATACTATTTGTCTAATTTACTAATAACATCACTGGAGAATCTTTCAATATAGCCTTGAGGAGTTCTTATGATTTTTTCATTGACGCTGACAGTGTCAGGATCAGAATTTTTGACTCTTTTGTCATAATAACCCTTCAACTCCCTGTATCGTTTGCCACCACAGCCGATACACAACTGCGATTTTCCCCTAACCCCATCGAATACAAGGTAACGGACCAAGGCTTCCACGTCGAAAACTTTGCATATAATACCCACAGAATTCATTTCTGCACGATTTGTTACAAGGCGTCACTGATCCAATCATTTGCCATTTGCAATGATTTATTATACATAAATCTTTCATTTAAATGCTTGTTTTAATTATAGTATGAAGGAGTTTGAGAGATTATCAAAAATTACGCCTTAGAAAAATGCTAAATTCAATCTTGATAGAGTTTCTGATACACGAAAGAATAAAATTCTTGATAGAACCATGATTAGTAAAATCAGAGATTATTTTAATCAATTCAAGCGTGATGGAGCATCTCATTGTTGGTCAACATTTCGAATTGTACCTAATATTGATGCTACCATGAATGATGAAAAAGCAGCAGTGATAATCTCACATCTTCGAAAAAGGTATTTTTTAGAATAAAATTCATTATCCATGACGACACTGGAAATTGGATCATCAGGGATAAATTTGAACCAATTCTCAAGGATAAAAAAGCTATCACTGTGAATCAAGATTCCAAACCAGGAATTTGGACTGGAATTGACAAACCATACTACGAAGGATCTTATCCTGTAACAGCAGTTGTTTATGGAATATAACCGTTAAATGACAAACCTGATATTGCAGAACTAGCACCAATGAAATATTCGTCATCAGTGGCTTTGCCACTCAATTGTGTAGCAGAACGAATAATATAACACTTCACAAATGCATCCCGGGGAAATAAATTGACTGATCTAAGACGAAAAAAAGTAAAAGAATGGGAATTAACGGTGAAACAGAATGGGGCAACGATTCAGGATATAGTTAAATTAGAAAAATCATTAGGATTTCCAATATCAGTAACGACAATAACCGGAGAAGTATTATACGAATCGAAATATAAATCACAAGTAACTCCAATACAAATTATTGATCATAACGAACACGCGTGGTCATCTGCAGTAACAATATTCCCACGGGATAGAAATGTAAAATATATACCCCAAACCGGAGAGTGTTTTTCCGAGCAGAATTTATTTGATTCTATTTACAATTTGAGTAAAAAGGATCCTGTGTCCATGTGGCTATTTCACAGTGCTGCAGATGAATGTGGATTCGATCAGTTTGTAAGACCCAACGGAGAATTGTACCGTACTGAAGAGCTGCATAATCAAATGAAAAAACTAGCTAGTGAGTTTTCTCCAGAGGGAATCGAAGATCAATTATTAACAAACTGTTTTACACTTCCCTCGGTTGTAGCACATTTTGCTAGGAAGAAAAACGCGTGGAAACCAACGCAAAGTGAGTTTTTATCAGATGTCAAATTGAGCTGTCTTGAATACTGCCATGGTGGAGTATGGAATACAAAATATGACACTGAAACCGTTATTTCCGTTGATATGATTGAGTGTTACCCAGAGAGTTTTCTCGGGTATGGAGAATGTAGCGAATACTTCAAACGATTTGGACACCCCACACACGAAGAGGCTCGTATTGCGATTAATGGTCCGCTGCCACATTTTGATATACCGGATTCGCTCTTGAAGTATCGTTTGAATTGGCTACAGGACTTCATCCGTCTAGTTATGTTTGGATTGGTAGACACATGTCTGAAAAACACTGGATGCCAATAGTGCTATTGAGATATATGATTGATTGTGAGATGTTACAATCTTAAATTGTCAGTGAAGGGATTATATCTTATCGAGCACAGAAATCAGTCTGGTTACCACAACCTGATATAGCAAAAATACTTAGCGAACAGCGAAAACTGTTTCCAAATTTCAACGAAGAAGAAATTGTAAATTGGTTCAAACAGTTATTTGAAATTAAAAACAGAGAAGCAAAAGATCTTGGACGAAGAATAATTGGTAAATTTACTCAGGGTGGCAAATACGACAATACAAGATATTCTTCACGGTTGATTATAGACAACGCTGAATACGATTTTGTAATCGCGGATCTAACGAATAAAGGCATATATGTCAATCACAAAGACGCATTTCTGTCCGATGGAACCAAATTAGGTACAATTGTTACCTACAACGATGGATACAATCCGCAATATACACATTTGAGAGCTTCTATGCTCGCATATGCTTCTATCAATTTATTTTCGATGATAAATATATTTCCTAACACCACAGTTAAAGTCGCCACTGACTCATTTTACATAAACAGCGATGTGCCTGAATTCATAAATTCTGACGAGAGTTGGGATTCATGGAGAATTAAGCGAGAAATACTTCATGATTATATTCAATCAGCAGATGTTACGATTGAAAATAATTATCGGAATCTCTCTGAGACTCAATCAGAATTTTCTAATGCACCATCGATATCTGATCCAATCTGTAGATATAAAACAGTTTATTTAAACGGCTGTGGTGGATCAGGAAAGACGACTCGTGCAATTGAATTATTCCGTGGGAAAAATCCAAACATGATTGTGCTAACACCAACTCACAGACTTGCAAGAGAGATGATACAGCGAGGGGTAAATACCTGTACCTATCACAGTTTCTTTCGATGGAAAGGAGATAAGTGGACTACTGAACGTATGGGCGAGAAATTTATTCCTGAAATCATGATTTGGGATGAAATATGCACAGTGTCATTAGATGTATTACAAACATTTCTCGAGTCGTTGTTATTGAAAAATACGAAAGTCGTCATGTGCGGTGATCACGGCCAACCACTACCATTTGTCGGTGCATCCCCACATGAATGGCTAAAGGGTTTTGTAGACTATTATGAAGAAATTAACACTGATTATAGATCACTTGATGAACAATTACGAGAAATCAAAGCGCTAATTAGATTAGATATCAGCGTCGTCGAAGATGCATTGCGTGCTAATAAATCCCCATGGACGCTAGGATAATCAGCGACGATAGATTCTTCACAGGGATTGACTATATCGGATACAATTGTTTGGATAGTGGATAATCACATCGAATGGTCAAATTTAGTCTATCTTGCAGTATCCAGAGTACGAAGAATAAATCAGCTTCGAAGAGTTGTTTTAGATGCTATTTAAGACCCCTCGGTAGTAATTGTGTAACCTCGGGTATCACTTGCAGCTGTTGTCGAGTAAATTCTCGTTGAGGGGCAGTTGAATCCAGTCTATAGATTGCTGGTCTAGAAACGCTAGCCTTTCTACCCGTAAATCGTGTTATACTAGATATCTTGTGTGCAGTAACACTCCAAATAGAATCAGTAGCCCTTTTTCTGCCACCTTCAAGCTCTCATGGTTCGTATAAATACCAAACAGTGATATTACTACCAAGAATTGGTTGGGAAACGCTAGAATCCTCTTGTGGAAGTTTTAGTATAGACTTATTTTTAATCGCGTTGATAGGTTTCATGTTGATTGTTCTAGTAATCTCATTATTCAGTGCGGTAATCACAGCTGGTAATTTTTTAACCCATTCACAAGATTTTTTTTTCTTGGATGAATTCTTTTGCGTATTGATATCCAAATAACCGCTCAGAAAGAGTCCGATTAAATCGTTCTACAATTGCCTGATCGCGATGTAACACAGTATGCCCCGTCTGATGGTGACATTATGATTCTTCATTGTTGATAACACTGCACCCTGAAATTCCTTGCCAGGATCAACTTGTAATAGAATTGACCAGTGCCAGGTGATGATTTTGTTTTTAGCGGCTCTGCTTGTTTGTATCGACTTGTAACATTAACTAAGGTTAACGCGTATTTGTAACCACCATCATGTGGCAGAAATAGTATATCAGCTTGATGAACTTCATTACTAACGGTCACATTAAAATGCGAGTAGTGAATTTGTTTAGGCGGTGGTACATAAATTTGCCATATAGCCTGTTTGGATAACCAATTAGCCGCAGTGTTTTTTTTTTTACTTTTGCAGCGCTAGCGAATTTATTGATTGCTGCCTTGCCTCTCCAGTATCCACTCGGAGAAAAATAAATAGATTCCATGTTGGGCACCTAACATCAATTTACCTTTCATAGCCGATTTTATAAAAAATAAAGCCAAATTTTCTTTGAAGGATTTATCAGGAATAGCATTTAATGCATGAATTAATTTCACATCTGCGAGATGTCTATGCTGCAAATTGCTGATTTTATAAGCAACATCATGAGCGTGACACGCCTTATCAATGGCGTTTATTGGTTCTTCACCGGGCTTGGGTTGGTTATGATTATTGAGTCTGATATCAAGTCTGGTTCCGGGTCCACAATAACTATACCCTGGAAGGTGTTTTTCTCCTGGATACTTTGCCCATGGGGTTCCAGGGAGTCTAGTTAGCTTGGCTGCGGTATCACCTCCTCGTTTTTTTTAAAGGTTCCTTGGGTTTACCAAGGGAAACAAATCTAAATTTCTTTGTACTGCATTCTACGCATTTACCAGAAAGCGCTGAACGGTTATTTTTAGTTGCAATCGTTGTCAAGTCATCTGTGCCAGTACGCGCCCTACATTTCACACAATATAGATCCATAATTTATATATAACTGCATGAATGTAATTGATTATTCAGCTACCCGACGACGGGAACCTATTAAACACCATGAAATGTTGCCGAATTCAATTAGAATGATTATAATCGGACCATCTGGAAGCGGCAAGACACAACTACTACTTATTTTGATAACGAGATGGATGAAATGGAACAAATTTTATTTAATAGCCCCGAGTGTAGACGATCAGCGATGCTATGAAGTGCTAAAGGATTTAAACGAGAAAGCAAAAGAATTTCAAATCGATGATGATTTTATTGAATTTATTACTGATATCAACGATGCACCGAGTATTGATTCCATCGACGGAAGTATTAACAATTTAGTCGTATATGACGATATCATGTTAGACAATCAAAATAATCCTGCTATGATATTTTCCAGAGGCAGGCATAAAAGCACTGATGTGATATATGTCACTCAACGATACACACAAATTCCAAAAATGATTCGCGATAATTGCAATTTATTGTGTGCGTTTAACGGAGTTGATACTCATGCACTACGAAATATTCATCAGACCTGGTGCAGCGGTGATATGAATCATAATCAATTTAGAAATTTCTTTAGTCACGCTCAGTCAATACCACACGGATTTGTGACGATAAATTTAGCAGACCCTCGGACGCGATATTGTGTCGGACTTGATAAAATATTCGGTTGAAATCATAGAGGTGAGTGTCCATCGTACTTTTTTACCCATTTCGAAGCCTCCTGCAAGATCGTGTTTCAGACAAAATCACTGAGTCTATGTTTAGCAAATGGAGACTTTATTTATTTTTTGGTTAAAACATGAAAATTCGTAGGAAGGGTCTATTTGTTGTTTTGACGGTTAAAATTGATTTTTGTTTGAAAAGTTGTCTGCTGCTCAGTATTAAGTACACGAAATGTATGTGGATTCATTCATTGTCATATCATCCTATAATCCATTATTCTGTGCTGTATTGATTGTAAATAATACCACACGCCACTGACATCATTCATTGTACACACGTGTTCGCTATTGACTGTATTAGTTACAGATATATTATATTCAAGCGCATATATCTGTAACAAGAACAGTTAGCTCATTCGTAACACGTCGCGGTTCCATCCCGGAACCCATGGTTCAAACCCCGTAACAGGCATATTGTCGACGGTACCGACAGATGGTTTTTAATAATTTGGGGGTTGGGTTGAACACACGAAATTCAAATCGTGAAATCAGAACAAACTACATCGTCATGTGGTTCGAATTTTTCATTCAAACCAGGTTGATTTTGTAGGTTTGTTTTGATTTCACGCTTGAATGTAGGGTGAGCGTCATCCATTGTCATTTATCATTCATTCATTCATTGTTGTGTTGTATATCCTGTGACGTCATTCGCCAAGCATACCTTCTTAGATTCCTACCCCGCTATTTGGCGAGTTAGAAATCTTATCGGAGACTACGTTTCGTGATAGTATTGTCTAGTATATGTAACCTCTGGGCGCCTCCGATGAATATACACCTGAGGAGTTTCCAAATGGGGTTTTATTTGTAAATAATTGTGCCTTGAAACCCCCTAACAAAACGGGGTAACGGCATTGTGCTGTCCTATATGTGTGCCTAGAAACTACCCTAATGAAACGGTTGTAAACGGCATTGTATTGTCCCTAATTAAGTATATGTATGCCTAGAAACTACCCTAATGAAACGGTTGTAAACGGCATTGTACTGTCCCTAATTAAGTGTATGTATGCCTAGAAACTACCCTAATAAAACGTTTGTAAACGGCATTGTGCTGTCTACTGTTCATTTTTGTATTAGAAATATGTAATGATTATATAATATGAACAACTATCAGATAATTTAAATTGTAATCAAATTATTTCAGACTTTCGGGATATCGAATACAGTGAGACGAATAACAAATATGTGCTGCAGAAAAAATACGCACTAATAAAACAAATCCAGAATTTTATCCGTGATTCCCTTGCATTCTGTAACGGCGTCAGTGTGTTTGTGTCGTTATTTACCATCGTGGAGCGAGTAAGGAGGGAACTGGGCCAGGAGTATGAGATCAAACGCGAGGTTAATTCGAAAATAAGAAATATAAGAGCGCTAATCCAACAGAATGAAAATTCCCTCCCGGGTGCCCATGTTGTGTAAGTTGCAATTTGACAGTATACAAATTCAAACTAGTATGTGAATCGACACATGTATAAATATTTCTTTGATGAATGAACAGGTAAAATTCTTACCCAACAACTGTGCGCTCAACTATGAAGGTGGTTTTAGTCAACAATAGCGGTTGAAATTCTATACTGGTGTCTATCAATGACGCGTTTTACTATAACTTCCTCGTAGTTAATATTTTTTTTCTCACTGAAATATTTTATTAAATACTTTTTTCAGTCATTTTTCACTGATTATGATGTGTTTTTCACTGATTCTGATGTGTTTTTCACTGATTTTTATGTGTTTTTTTTTTAACTGTGAGGATAAAAAAACCGGAAATCATTTAGAGAAAATCGATTTGGTAATGAAATTGTCATCAAACAGTGACCAAAAACAGAAAAAAAATTGATCAAAAATGATCAAAAATGATCAAAAACACACTAAAATGACCAGCAAACACATCAAAAACATTGAGGGTAAAAAACCCCGGAAATCACTTAGAAAAAATCGATTTTGCAATGAAATTTTCATGAATGATGACTACAAATTGGTTGATTATTTATGGTTACTATCACTGCAGTTAGATCGTGTATTAATTGGAAATTGCGTTACTGTTTCAATTATGGTAAACGAATCATTAACGACCAGACAGGCCCGTGAGAGACTAATTGCTATTAAGAAGTTCCTCCCTGTACGTGACTCCGTACGAGAAAAACTTCAAGCTAGACAGAGTCTTTAGAACGATTTTACTTTAGGATCTGAACAATTGTTTAAACCGATAACAACGGTAACGAAGGGGGTAATATCAGCCACTGAGCGAGCAATATACGGAGATATCCCTGAAGAAGTGAAAGAGAAAGTGGCACCTCTTCTTGGTGTGCTTGAACAAATAGCATCAGAAACTGGACAAACAAAGCAATCTGTACAAAAACTCTACAGTAATTTATTAACTCAGCGGGAAATAGAACGACTAGGTGATATTGATTTTAGCGCACCACTTGTACCACAAGAAGAAGATACTAGACCGCCACTAGTACCACAAGAAGAAGAGGAGGATGCTATTGAAAAAACGAAAGAACAAAAGGGTAAAACAGAGCTAAGAAGTCTTAACCCTAAAAAGATATTTAAAAGTTATGTGATAAATGATATTAAAAAAAAATAAGATTGATAAAGAATTTGCTAAATTTATCGTTGATACCTTTACAAAGGGTTAGCGAGAACAATATATGAATGAAGGATATGAAGACGCTACAACTAATAGGGAAACTTGGAGAACAAAACTATATTTGGCAAAAATCGGTAAGTCTCAACTACCACACAATGATAAAGAATTTGAGAAACTTATAAGGTTGATATCTCAAATACAAAAACCACTGATACTAGTTGCGCCTTTTGTATCCCAACCCCTTCAGTATATATCAGAAGCTGATTCTGAAAAAGGCGCAATTGGTAAAACTAAAAATTCGCTAGTGGATTTTCTGGGAGTGGGGTATCAGGTAGTGGTCTTATTTTTTGTCCTGGCAATATTCTCAGTGATATATCACGATTAGAAGTATTCATTGGAGGGAAGCGATCTGGAAATAACTCATCGGAAATAACTAATGAAGCAGCTTATACCTGCAGGTGGTTATTTCAAGGTGGCATCATGGATATCAAAACATATCGAGATTTCATTGACGAGTTAAGTGAGCATCATGGTTACCACAGTGATAAAACACCGCATTAGATAAATATCATTTAAATAAGATGATCATACACTACAAACATGATAAACCAACCAGTGTCTATGTAGTAAACTCACGATAGCCTGATTATAGAGCGTACAATGATGATGGTCTCTGTGATACCAGGGTTATTTGCAAGAATGGCTCCAAAAGTAGCTCCGCTAGCAAATCAATTATCGATGAAAGCCATAGATGTTATTCGTGATAAGGGTATTAGAGCTGTTGGAGATCTTGCCGGGAAGGTATTTTCCACCGCGAAGAATAAACTAACAGCGTTAGTTCGACGGCGAAAGAAACCACCAGCGTCATTGGGACCAATACCATCTACAGTGGCGATGTCTGCGAATGTTCGTTGATAACTTCATCGTTGACCACAAGTGACCAAGATAATGTCGCAAATATGATAGCGTGAAGTGGTTTAAAAAAACGACGAGGTGGTCGATGACGTTGATTTAGATCAGCAGCAGAGGGGGGGGGGGGGGAATCGGACATTTGCTCCAGACATCATTTGCTCTAAATCTAACAAACATCTCGAGAGAATTAATTCGAATCCTTCTTTTTCCTCAAAACATAAGTTTTTCGCAATTCATACTTCAAGACCGTTTTCATCGTTTAGTCAAAATACGGTCTCGTCGTGATGTCATCGCCCCCTTCTGCTGCTATGGGTTAATAATTTCTTTCAACCGAATATTTGATCAAGTCCGATACGATATCGTGCCCGAGGATCATGTAAATATATTGTTATAAATCCATGCGGGGTCGACTGAGCTTTACTAAAGAAATTTTTAAATTGATTGAAGTCCATATCGGAACACCATGTCTGCCAAATATTTCGTAACGTATGTGTATCAACGTCGTTAAACACAGCAAGAATATTACAGTTATCTCTGATCCTTTTGGAATCTGAGTGTATCGTTGAGTGACATATATCACGTCGGAGTTTTTATGCCTGCCTCGGGAAAATATTCTAGCTGTTTTTTTTTTTTTTTTGATTTTCTAACATCACATCGTCGTATACGACTTAATTGTTCATGCTCCCATCAAGATCATCCATGGATGTTGCCTCCTCAATATCAGTTATAAATTCAATGACGTTCCCACCCTTAATTTCTGATGCATTCTCGTTAAAATCCTTTAATACTTCATAGCATCGTTGATCATCTACGCTAGGAGCAACTAAATACAACTTAGTCCACTTCATCCATCTCACTATTAAATTAAGCAACAATTGCGTCTTGCCGGATCCAGATGGCCCGATTATAATTGCGCGGATAGAGTTTAATAGCGCTGCATGATGCTTAAATGGTTCTTTTGTTTTAGTCGTTGAAAAATTAATTATATTCATATCTCTGTACATAAATTATGGATCTATATTGTGTGAAGAGTAAAACGCGTACTAGCACAAATGATGTGACGACGATTACAACTAAAAATAACAGATCAGCACTAACTGGTAGATGTGCAACATGTGGTACAAAAAGTTTAGATTTGTTTCTATGAAATCCGGAGATGTTTTTAAAAAAAAACGAGAAGGTGATATCGCAGCCAAGTTAAGAAAACTCCCTGGAACCCCATGGGCAAAGTACCCCGGAGAAAAGCATCTTCCAGGATATAGCTACTGTGGCCCCGGAACTCGATTGGATATCAGACTTGATGATCAAAATCAACCCCTACCCGGCGAGTATCCGATAAACGCTATTGATAATGCGTGTCATGCTTATGATGTTGCATATTAAAAAAGCAGCAATCTGCAACACAGGCATCTCGCGGATGTGAAATTAATTCATGCGTTAAATGCTATTCCTGATAAATCTTTCAAATAAAAATTGGCTTCATGGTTGGTAAAATCAGCTATGAAAGGCAAATTGATGATGGGCGCTGGTAATTAATAATATGGAATCTATTTATTATTCTCCAAAAGGATACTGGAGGGGTAACGCTGCAATCAATAAACTCGCCAACGCCGCAAAAGTGAAAAAGGCCACTGCACCTACTGCAGCTAATTGGTTATCCAAACAGGCTATATGGCAAATTTTTCTACCGCGTCCTAAACAAATCAATTTCTCTCATTTTGATGTTACCGGACCCAATGAAGTTCATCAAGCTGATTTATTGTTTTTACCACATGATAACGGTTACAAAAAGGTGCTAACCGTAGTAGCAGCAGAGAGGGTGAATCCTACAACGTTTTTAGACAAAATTTTGATTGAAATCCTAAAACGAGCCTTCCTACGATCTCATTTTAACCAAAAAAAGGGCGAACCTCACAACTTTCCGGCAAAAAAAATATCTCCATTTGCCATATGGAGATTTTACGATTTTTCAATCAATTTTGATTGCAACGTCGTTGTCATTCACCCTCTCTGCTGCTGAACTTTCAGTTCTGGGTTAATAATTTTTTTACGATGAAAATCACTAAGATTTCACAAACAGACTAATCGCTAACACCTCATCTTGTAGATCAATCAGATTATTGTACTGGTCAGTGAGTTTGAAATTAATTCTCGTTAGCGAATCATTATGGCATCGCATATAGACAGGATTAACCGGAGACTCAATAATTAACCATCCTGGAGGAGCTGTTGGTGCAAACGAATAAAGAATATACCCTTGCTGAGCTTGATTTGATCGTTCGAGATTAATTTGATAGCTTCCTTCGATAACATCGCATACTAAATTGATTGCAATCACCGATGAAATATTCACGTTGAACGGAGCGATATGTCTGCCGCCACCATCTGGGTCATTATTATGTTTGAGGGTTTTTATTTCCGATGATGCTGTTTTTCATCATGTATCATGAATTATTTTAAAACCAACATCGATGGCATCACTGAGAAGTTGTTTTAGTTCTGGTACGTTATATTCTGGTAGTTTGAATACTGGAATATCTTTGACGGGAATTTTATATTTATCAGCAAATAAATCTCTTGTTTTAGGATTACTGTCACTTAATACCTCTTGAATAATTTGTGAATGAAATGTTTCCATGTCACTGATGATTTTGTTACATGTTTCTACGACGCTGATAAATTCATCTCGGGTGAGAGAGCCGGATTTAAGGGATATTAACAACAGTGAAAAATCATTATTCATTGCTGTGAAATTTTCGGGAACATTGAAGTTAGGTCTATAAAATTCGTCTCTACTTGGATGTATTATACCGACTGCGAAAAATTTCGGTTTGTCATAGTCGCTATAGCTTTTAACTGGATTATCAGATTTTATCCTGTCGGTGATATAATCAGTTTTTTGTGGTTCGGGTATATCAACGGTTTTTTCCCCGGGTGGTAATTCAGGCCATCCTAGTACGGTTCTAATAGAACTCTGATATATATCTACGATGTATCCTTCTGTGCTTATTTCAATGGCAGACGATAGTGTCGGTTGATGAACCGTTATAGCTATTTTTGATTCTTTTCCAGTTATCGATTTTATTCTACGCGCGAACTCATCATTGATTTGTTCAATTTGATATGACCCTGTTGGTATTGAAACAACGTTCCAGTCTGGAGTCCCGTCTGGTTTATTCTTATTCGCAAATACCAGTGAATTATTCGGTTGTTGACCACCAAATGATTTTGATCTGATATTAGGCCAACTGTGATACACTCGTAGTTTTGCTAGCGCTATCTCCTTCACGGGGAATGGGCTAGGAAAATTTACACTAAACTCGGGTTTCGTAGATGTTATTGATATCATACTTGTTTGTACTGGGTTTGTATTTTCTACTATTCGTTGAAGTAATTCCATCGGTGTTGTCATAATTCCTATACTGTTGTTGTCGCTCTAATTTTGACATCGCAGAATCAAAAATACTGACCATCACTGAGAACTCACTATCCGATATCGTTGATGTTATTGATATCATTCTGGTTTTTGGGTTCGTGTTTTCTAATTCCATCTGTGTTGTCATCGTTGCTATATTGTTGTTGTCGCTCTAATTTTGATATCGCGGAATCAAAAATACTGAGCATCGCTGAGAACTCACTATCTGATATATTTGTATTATCGAGTGACGACGATATCATCGAGGATAATTGCGAGTACGCGGTTGATACAATATGAAATTGAATTAAGTAATTTTGCAGTTTACTCTGGCTGCATGATGATATCTTTTTTGTTATACCGGTTGATATACCCGCGATTGTAGCCACCACAGAAATGCAAATTGGAACTACGACCGGGGCAATCATTGTAACAGATGCTAGTATTATTCCGGCACCAGTGAGAACGCTTGACACCGAGTACATAGTAATATCAATCGCGGTGATTCTTCGTCGGTATTGTTTTATTTGTATTTGATACTCCTCGGCGAGGGTTTTGAGTCTAGTTTGAAATTCTCTGACCTGATAATAGCGACATTGCGTTGATGAAATCATTTTTATTTTAAAAACGCTAGCGTTTTCAATTGTGAAATCTAAAGGACTTTCCTTTCCATTTAGTTTTTTACTTTGCATACGAATTCTAAGCACCAGGTTATTTCTTTTCTAACGGTGTTATCAACCGCGACAATCTCAAATTCTTCTTCACCATCCCGGATAATTACTGTTGCGGTGCCACCAAAGTAGGTTTTACCGCTTACGATGATATCAAATCGCTTGTTAGAGATTAACGTCATCCTGTTGATACTACCATGGGGCCACTCATCGATATTGACTTTCAATTTAGCATTAGAGTTTTTTACCCAATCAAAGGTCCCATGCTTTACCCTTTCAGAGGTTACTTTTAGTTTAAGAATATCGTCGTAAACGTCGAGATAGGTTTTATTGATTTCGGTATTTTTCATCATCGTTCCATCATCGCGTTTAAAAAATGAAATCAAAAGGAGGTCTATTCCCAAACTTTCTTGCATGCCATAATGCCGGCTGAGTTGAGAATATGTCGTTGTAATATTATAACTTTCAGAGCCCTCAAAGAAATTTTTAGCCATTTCGCTGATGCGTTTTTGTTCGTCAAACGCGCTTTTAATTTCCGCGAGAGTCATGCCTGTCAACGATGTGGTTTCAGACGCAGGTGTTCTCTCTAAAAATTTATCAACGATGGTATTAAGTGTTGTTTGTCTCACCATAAACATATTAATATCTTTGAGAGTCATTGTAGATGTAACCGGGACACCAAAGAAATTATTAGCGACGTAGGCATTATGAGTATGCTTGCCGATAAACTCGTTGATTTCAGCGAGAGTCATGCCAGCCACAAGTGGGAGTCCAAAAAACTTAACAACGACGTCGTTAGTGGGTTTTTGTACTGTTTCAAGATTTTCTATTAGTTTAGAAATATCATTGTAAATATCAAGATAATTTGCCTTGATTTCATTTTCATTCATCATCCTCTCCGCGTCCTTGTTAAAAAAGAATAGCGATAGAAAGTTTTTGATTTCAGCGAGAGTCATGCCAACCACAAGCGGGGTTCCAAAGAATTTATGAATGACATTTTTGCGAAAATTATTATAACCTCGTATATGATCATCCAGCTCACGGCCGCGGGTAGCAATCATGCTGTCTTGGGCGGCAATTGCGTCGGTGATCGTAGACACAAGTGCGCCTGGTTTAAGTCGTCCGCCGCTGGAATACAGCGCAATAGAGTTTTTAGCGGCGTTTTGTTGTTTAACCAAAATATCATCCAACGACACATTACTAGTTTTCAATTTACCCTGATCGGAAAATAACGCGATAGTATCCTCGATTGCGTTTTGTTGTTTAACTAAAATATCATTCAACGACACATTACTGCTTTTTAATTTACCCTGACGATCTTGAAATACAACTATCAACGCTGGAATCGCAGCTAGCAACGGGAATAAACCGGCTGTTTTTTCCATGTTTTTGATAGCAGCCGCAGAAATAGTAATCTGAACACCTTTTTTTGCTACAAGTGCATCATTGAAATGTTTTACTTGACGAGTTGTAAGCGATAATTTATTCTCCCCACCAGTCATTTGATTGGGTTTCAGCGTAATTGTGGTTCCACATTGCTTAGCTGATTTGGATTGCAATTTTTTTAATTGACCAGGTGTCAACGACACATTGATATTACTATACGACATTATACGTAATAGATTAATTCTAAATAGAGGATTTCAATTACATGTTTTCCACTGGCGCATCTACCACTCTCATTCTTCCTCCAACACCTTCGAGTAGCATTGATTTGTCGCTGAGAATGACAGCAACCGCTCTATAATTAGCAATAGCACCACGAGTCACATTAGCTCTAAAGTGTATATCAACGACAGACTGTCTTGTTAAATCGAGATGTTCCAGCGAAAAGTAATAGATCGGATATTGATTCTTAAAATCAAATTGTGATATTTGCAAACCAGTATCGACATTTTGATCGCGTGCCATGAACGACAACAATCTATGATACACGCGTGCAATATGATTTTGACCGTAATCAAGTTGCACATCTTCGGATGGTTCCTGCTGGCCGTTTATTCTCAGTGAGACGTCTTTAACACCTAATGGATCAAATATCATATGACTGAAACGTTGATCGCCAACTCGTGTGTTATCCTGTAGCGCTACAAATATATGACGTGGAGCTGAAACACCTTGTTTTGATGCTAGATTCCACGTGAATAACCCGTTCAGATTTGATTGTTTAACATCTGTACTCACGGTTAACCAACTTAACAACGACTTTCCTCCTTGATCCATAAATGATAGTAATCGTCCTTCAGCGGTGGTTGCTGGAGTCAACACTGGCATCCACAATGATATTTTTGTTAAAATAACTTTACCGGCATCAGCATTGGGATTTGCATTGTCTGCTGGAATCCTCCAAATTGCGTCATTATCATCACCCTTTCGTACAAGCGCTACTGTATGCTTCGCCCCGTAGATAACTTTTCGGACGTTTCTACAGAATTTAAATATGTGATGCAGTGGAATAGCGCATGAAAATGATTTTCGAGCCCCTTGCAACATTGAAATACGTGTTGCGGCTCCTAGATTGAAATTAACGTCGTTGCTTATAATCATATCCTCGGCATCAATATTAGCAATGCCAGCATTATTCTTTGGTCGTCTTACAACAAATTGAATTCCTCCAGCGGTATTTTTAACATCTTTTGCAAACATCATAGAAGGTCCTGCTGATCTTGTATAATCATCAGAATATCTCGCTAACCCGATTATTGTTGTAGCCACATCAACATCGCGATCTATCGACTCGATTTCTTTTCCATCAATGAGGTATCTTGCACTCTCAAATAACGCCATGATACCATTATTGACAAACCGACTTGAGAACCAGCTGGATACGGTGCTGGTACAGCAGCAGTATCAGCAGCTGTTACAAGTTCACCTTCTACTTCGATAAACGCTTCAGCGGGTAGAAAATATTTACTGGTATCATGGACTTGAAGTTCAATTCGCGATCGACTATTTGCGTCTATTGCATGATAGGCGTAATATTGATAATCGCGTACAGAATCATCCTTGCCAACTGGGGCGTCTATATCAAACGCCGGATCATGTGACTTTTTGAACATTTTATTCTATTCATCAGAGTCTAAATCGTGAAATCGTAAACGATTTTCAACGACGTAGTTTTTTAAAGCCGCTTCCTGCTATCATATTTGCAATATTGCTTTGGTCTGGAGTTATCAACGATGGTAAAGCCATCGACGCTAGTTTTTCGTCTACTGCGTTATTTATTATTTTACTAACCCGTGCAGGCATTTCCGCTGTAGACGGTAACGGTTTCTTTTTTCGTGATTTCACCAATGATGTTAATTTATTCTTCGCGGCTGAAAACGCTTTCCCGGCAAAATCTCCAACGAAATCTCCGATTTTGCTGGTACCCTTATCACGAATAACATCAATTGCTTTCATTGATAATTGTTTAGCTAACGGCATCACTTTTGGAGCCATTCTTGCAAATAACCCCGCAATGGTATTACCTAAACCATCACCATAGTATGCTTTATAAACTGGAAACCGTGAATTAACTACATAGACGGGGGTTGGTTTATCATGATTGTAATGTATGATCATTATTTGAAATCAGAAACAATTTTTCAATTGGAAACGCTAGCGTTTTTATTCAGTCCCGGTGATTAATCACTGTGATAATCCTCTACTAACTCGCCAATGAAATCTCGATATGTGCTGATATCTATGATACCACCTTGAAATAATCGTCTACAGATATCAGCTGCTACATTAATTATTTCCGGTGAGTTGTTTCCAGCTCGGAAACCTCCTACAATAACTTCTAATCGTGATATATCACTGAGAACACTACCAGGACATGAAACGCTAGCGTTTTCACTGGAATCTGGCAATCCACTTCCGCTATAACCAGTTGCTTTATCCAGTTTTTCTAAATAGGTTTCTTGTAAATAATCAGGATCATCATCATCATCAGGTGGTAGTTGTTTTTTAGGCGAGTAGACTACTTTCTTTGCAGGTTGCTGTCGCCTTCCTCGCAATTTTCGCGGTTTTTGTTGTTGTTTAAACTCTTCGTATTGTTTATACACTATATCTACCGCATTGGTATATTCAATGTATGATGCATTATCCTTCTTCATTCTTGTTTTTTCAGTTTTGATTTTGTAGAATATATCAGCCCAATGATCTAAATTTCTAACAAACTTATGATATTCTGGTTTCAACAAATTTTTCCTGTTTTCATAAGTCGTAACAACAAGCTTAGGAATTTCTGTTGAATCAGTCTTATTAATCGCTGCTAACCCCGCCTCGTTAAATATCACGCGTAAATCATCTACTATTTCTTTTGATTCCATTTTTTGTACAGCCTGTTTTGTTTGTTCAGTTTTCGCTGCTATTTTTTCCAGTTCACCGATAACAGATTTCCCCGTCTCGGGAACATCTCCCAGTATAGCACGCTCTACCCCTTTCGTTGCTGTGGTTACTGGTTTAAACAATTCTTCAGATCCCACAGCAAAATCCGTTTGTAAACTCTGTCGTTGTTGCAGTTTATTTCTTACAGAGTCCTGAATTGGTATAAATTTCTTGATTGCGTCAAGTCGTTCACGAGCCAATCAGGTCGTTCATGCTTCATTGACCATTATTTGAAATCGCAAACAATTTTTCAATTGTAAAACAATTTTCCGAACCTGACCTAACAGACGAAAACACTTCGACATGTCAGATGATTTTTAACACGATCATGGAAGTCTTTAACAGCTCTATCATTGATGTGGAAAGTGTCCAAATTGTATATAAAATAATAATTATGACACTTTCCACACTTTTTGTTACATGTCAGACATATCATAGATGATTTTTAACACGATCATGGAAGCGTTTTAACGGCGTTATCAGTGATGGCGCAAGTGTGGAAATTGTATATTAAATAATTAATACCACACTTGCGCCATTTCTACGCTGATCAATCTGACATATCATATCGAGAAAACCAACCATTAACGGCCTATCGATTTTGTTGTTTTCAATCAAACAATGCTAAAAAAAAATGAAAATCTCTCTGAGGGTCGGTCACAATCAAAATCTCTTTGAAGATCGGTCACGGTCAAAATTGTTCATTTTCTTGAATTAACGCTCGTAGGTTTCTAATTTCAGAATTAACCTCCTTTTTCAATTCGTATTCGTTACCTAATTCTTTTCGTATTCGTTCTACGTTAGTATATAACGGAGCGAACACACTTACGTCACTGGTTAATGCAAGAGAGTCCCGAATTGAATTATGAATTCTTTTGATGAGCGCGTATTGCTTTGGCAGCATATATTTATTGTTGTTAACTCCGTATTCTATATCCTGAAAATCTGACATGATTTGATCAGGATTTAAACCATCTGATAGTTTGATATCCTGACTTTTCAATTTTGAAATTTCATCAATAATGCTATTCATTTTTTCAGAATTCATTATTCTATAACAATTATATATTTCAAAATGAAAAATATGACGCATCAGACATAACTAAATTTAATTTTCTGTCCGCGATTTTTTGAAAACGCAGATCGATAAACCCCCTCTGCAACAAATCGTACTGAGGCTCTACAAATATCGAAGTACCCACTGGCTTCATTCATAGATTGAAATATTTTTTCTTCGTTAGTTGTTGTATTCAAAGATTTTACGGGTCTCGCTTTTTTTGAGCAAGTACCAGTCTTTCCTCGTTTCAAATTCTCACCGTGTGTGATAGCTTGCAGATTTGATAAAGAATTGTTCATTGGATTAGAATCAATGTGATCAATAACAAAATCATCCTCGATTAATCCATGGAAACATTCAAATACAAAACGATGATTGTAATAAGTTTTCTTTTCTTTCCTCCTCCATACAGTAAACTTCAAATACCCTCGATTATTCACAACACCAACTGGTTTCTTAAGTCAACGGTTTCTGACAGTACCATCACTGGATGCTTCATAATTTGTAATCAGAGGGTGTGGTCTGAATTCTTGGTTCATTCGTATACTAATACTATTTGTCTAATTCATTGTTTGGTCTAATGATTACATCTTTGGAAAATCTTTCAATGTAGTCTTGGGGGGTTCTTATGACTTTATCCTTGACTTTGTCAACGGCAAGGACTTTTTCAGGGTCATAATTTCTGATTGATTGTCCATTTTTTATTCTTTTGTCATAATAACGCTTCAATTCCCTATATCGTTTACCACCACACCGTAGACATAACTGCGATTCCCCCCTGACCCCAACCCCACATTGTATGCAGGGTAATGGACCAAGGCTTCCACGACGAAAGCTTTGCATATGATACCCACAGAATTCCTTTCTGCATGATTTGTTACACGGAGTCGTTGATCCAATCATGAGCCATTTGCAGTGATTCATTATATATAAATCTTTCATTTAAATGCTTGTTTTAATTATAGTATGAAGAAGTTTGAGAGATTATCGAAAATTAAGCCTTGTAAAAATGCTCAATTCAATCCTGATAAGGAGCTTAAGAGATTATTGAATATTAATCCTAAATTTAATCTCGGTAAACCCAAAAAACGTCCAAGAGACGGAAACATGAAAGAGTTTAAGAGATTATTGAAGATTAATCCTAAATTTAATCTCGATAAACCCAAAAAACGTCCAAGAGACGGAAACATGAAAGAGTTTAAGAGATTATTGAAGATTAATCCTAAATTTAATCTCGATAAACCAAAAAACGTAACAAAATTAATCTCAAACGTCCAAGAGACGGAAACATGAAAGACTTTAAGAGATTATTGAAGATTAATCCTAAATTTAATCTCGATAAACCAAAAAAAACGTCCAAGAGATTACCCTGGAAAGATGCTCAATTCAATCTTGATATAGTTTCTAATACACCAAAGAATACAATTCTTGATAAAGCCATGATTAGTAAAATCAGAGACTGTTTTAATGAATTCAAGCGTGATGGAGCATCTTATTGTTGGTCAACGTTTCGAATTGATGGTGTTGTTGACGCTACCATGAATGATGAAAAAGCAGCAGTGATAATTTCACGAAATGGGGAAAAAAGGTATTTTTTCCGAATAAAATTCATTATCGAAGTCGATGGCAAATGGATTATTAGGGATAAATTTGAACCAATCCTTAGGAATAAAAAAACGATCACACTGAGTAGAGATTCCAAACCAGGAATTCTAACTGGAATCGACAAACCATACTACGAGAGATCTTATCCTGTAACAGCAGTCGTTTATGGAATATACCCGCTAAATGATAAACCTGATATTACAAAACTAGCTTCTATGAAACTATCTTCGACGTTGAATTGTGTAGCAACACGGGTAATGGAACACTTCACAAATTCATCCCGAGGAATTAACTAACTGATCTGCGACGTAGGAAAATAACCGAATGGGAACTGACAGTGAAACAGAACGGTGCAAAGATTTCTGATATAGCTAAATTAGAAACATCATTAAGATTCCCAATAACCGTTATGACGATAACTGGAGAAGTTTTTTACGAACCGAAATATAACAAAAATGGAGCTCCAATACAAATTATTGATCATAACGAACACGCGTGGACACCTGCAGTAACAATATTTCCACGAGAACGAATCGTGAAATATATCCCCGAGGAATTTTCCGGGGATGTTTTCTATGAAGAGAAATTATTCGATGCTATTCACGCGTTGTGTAAGGATGATCCTGTGTCAGTGTGGTTACTTAGAAGTGATGAAGATCCCGAAATAGGATTCGATCAATTTGTAAGACCAAATGGTGAATTATATCGCGTTGAAGAGTTAGATAACAGAATGAGAAAAATTGCAAATGATTTTTCACCGGAGAGTTTCCATGAAAAACTACTCACGGATAGTTTTACTATTCCATCAGTGGTAGCTCACTTTGCAAGAGAAAAAAACTCATGGCGTCCAACACGAAGTGATTTTCTCGAACACGTTAAATTGAGTTGCGTCGAATTTAGTCATGGAGGACTGTGGAATACGAAATACGCACGTGATGGTATGATTTCAATTGATATATCCGCGTGTTATCCTGGAAGTTTTCTCGGGTATGGAGAATGCGCTGAGTACTTTGAACGATTAGGACACCCCACGCATGAAATGACTCATGTTGCGATTAATGGTCGTTTGCCTGATTTTGATTTAACTGGATTCGCTCGTGTGATATCATTCGAATTAGCTACAGGGTTACATCCGTGTAGTTATCTTTGGCTTGGTAGACACCTATCTGAAAAGGCATGGATGCCAATAGTGTTATTGCGGTATATGATCGATTGTGGTATGTTGATATCGTTAATTGTCAGTGAGGCGATTATATCCTATCGAGCTCAGAAAGAAGTTTGGCTACCACAACCCGATCTAGATAGAATAATTAGCGAACAGCGAAAACTGTTTCCAGATTTCAATGAAGAACAAATCATGGATAGGTCTAAGAAGGTATTTGAAATTAAAAAAGAACAAGCAAAGAATTTAGGACGAAGAATAATCGGTAAATTTACCCAGGGTGGAAGATACGACAATGCAAAATACTCTTCGCGGTTGATCATAGACGTCGCTGAATACGATTTTATTGTAGCGGATTTAACGAAACAGGGAAAACTTGTATCCCGTAAGGATGCTTATCTATCCAATGGTGAAAAATTAGGTACGGTTGTTACCTACTGTGATGGATATAATTCCCAGTACACACACTTAAGTTCTATGCTAGCCTATGCTTGTATTAATCTATTTTTGATGATAAATAGATTTCCTAATACCGCAGTTAGAGTAGCCACTGATTCGATGTATATACATAATAAATACAAATCAGCTGTAGCGGCATTCACATCTCCGGAGGAAGCGTGGGGGCGTTGGCAATTTAAAAAGGAAACACTATATGAGTATTGCGAATCCGCAGACGTTGCCATGGATAATAAATATCTTTGTTGTAACCGTATTGAAATTCAATCAGAATTTTCTAATGCACCACCGGTATCTGATCCAATCTGTATATACAAGACAGTTTATTTAAACGGTTGTGGTGGGTCAGGAAAGACAACACGTGCAATCGAATTATTCCGTGGGAAAAGTCCTACGGATTTCACAAACATGATTGTGTTAACACCGACTCACAGACTCGAGAGATGAAACAACGAGGGGTAAATGCCTGTACTTATCACAGTTTCTTTCGATGGAAGGGTGATAAATTCATTCCTGAAATCATAATTTGGGACGAAATATGCACAGTATCATTAGATGTATTACAAACATTTCTTGAGTGGTTGTTAAACAAAAACACAAAAGTCGTTATGTGCGGGGATCACGGCCAACCACCACCATTTGTTGGTGGATCCCCACATGAATGGCTAAAGGGTTTTGTAGACTATTATGAAGAAATTAACACTGATTATAGATCACTTGATGAACGATTACGAGAATTCAAAGCGCTAATTAGATTACAACCGGATAGAATCCAGTGTGAAAAAGCGCGTGAAGTGATTTCAGAGACTCCAATGAATGATTTTTGGGAAACATGGAGACCAAACGATTTGATAATTGCAAGTAGAAAGATAGTCAGAGACGCACTTCAGATGAAGTTATTTGAATCGCATAAAGAAAAATTTGCAACGCTTCCAGTACCGTTGTGTTATAGGCCTTCGGATACACGAAAACAGAATATCGAAGTTGATATTCCAGGACAGAGTGAAAAACAAATTCTCGTATTAAATGATATTGTGCTGGTTGATATCAGCGTCGCTGAAGATGCATTGCGTGCTAATAAATCCCCGTGAACGCTAGGATACGCAGCGACGATACATTCTTCACAGGGATTGACTATATCGGATACAATTGTTTGGATGGTAGATAATCGCATCGAATGGTCAAATTTAGTCTATCTCGCAGTATCCAGAGTACGAAAAATAAATCAACTTCGAAGAATTGTTTTCGATGATGAAATCATTGGTGGCGATGATAATGACACAACAATGGATGATATTGATGTTAAAATTATTGATAAAAAATTATCCGGTTACAAACAACAAGACAAAAAAAACCAGCGAGAATTTGACATTGATGCTGGATTAATAATCACGCTGAAACAACAACAGAATAATCACTGCGCAAGTTGCAATTGTATAATGCATTGGCGTTATTTAGATAAGGATCCTCGCCAATTTACCGTAGACAGAAAGAATAGCAGTCTCGGTCATATCAGAAACAATGTGATGTTGACTTGTCTTGAGTGCAATAGACGCAACTGCGCTAGTTAAGACCCCGCGGTGGTAATTGAGTATCGTCAGGAATCACTTGGAGTTGTTCGCGTGTAAAACCCCGCTGAGGGGCAGTTGAATCCTGTTGATAGATTGGAGGTCTACCAGTTGATCGTGTTATAGTAGATATCTTGTGTGCAGTAACACTCCAAATAGGATCAGTAGCCCTTTTTGTGCCACCTTTCAGCTCTCCTGGTTCGTATAAATACCTGACAGTGACATTACTACCAAGAATTGGTTGGGAAACGCTAGAATCATTTTGCGAAATTCCTTCTATTTCCATTTTAGGTATAGACTTCTTTTTAATCGCGTTGATAGGTTTCATGTTAATTGTTCGAGTAATCTAGTTATTCAGTGCGGTAATCACAGCTGGTAATCTCTTAACCCATTCACGGGATCTTTTATCCTGAATAAACTCCTTCGCGTATTGATATCCAAATAACCGCTCTGCAAGAGTCCGATTAAATCGTTCTACAATTGCCTGATCGCGATGTAACGCAGTATGCCCCCGTCTGATGGTGACTTTGTGATGTTTCATCGCTGATAAAACAGCGCCTTGAAATTCCTTGCCAGGATCAACCTGCAATAGATTTGGCCACCTCAGAAGACCCTTTCGATAAATCCTTTCAAATGCAGAAGCGACTTCAGTTGATGATTTTGTTTTCAGTGGCTCTGCTTCTTTGTATCGACTCGCAACATCAGCTACGGTTAACGCGTATTTGTAACCACGATCATGTGGCAAAAATAATATATCAGCCTGATGAACTTCATTAGGGACAGTCACATCAAAATGCGAGTAATTAATTTGTTTAGGCGCTGGTAGATAAATTTGCCATATAGCCTGTTTGGATAACCAATTAGCAGCAGTAGCTTTTTTCACTTTTGCGGCGCTAGCGAGTTTATTGATTGCAGCGTTACCCCGCCAGTATCCTTTTGGAGAATAATAAATAGATTCCATGTTGTTATTAATTACCGGCACCTAACATCAATTTGCTTTTCATAACCGGTTTTATTAACCATGAAGCTAATTTTTCTTTGAAGGATTTATCAGGAATAGCATTTAATGCATGAATTAATTTCACATCTGCGAGATGCCTGTGCTGCAAATTGCTGCTTTTATATGCGACATCATGAGCGTGACACGCCTTATGAATAGCGTTTATCGGTTCTTCACCACGTCGAGGTTGATTTTGATCATCAAGTCTGATATCTAATCGTGTTTCGGGGCCACAGTAGCTATATCCTGGAAGGTGCTTTTCTCCGGGGTACTTTGTCCATGGGGTTCCAGGGAGCTTTGCCAATTTGGCTGCGATATCACCTCCTCTTTTTTTTTGAAGGTTCCTTGGGTTTACCAAGTGAAATAAATCTAAATTTCTTTGTACCACATTGTACGCATTTACCAGAAAGCGCTGATCGTTTTTTTTTAGTTGTAATCGTCATCAAGTCATCTGTGCCAGTACGCGTTTTACACTTCATACAATATAGATCCATAATTTATGTATAGAAATATGGATATAATTGATTTTTCAGCGACTAAAACAAGAGAACCAGTTAAGCATCATGCAGCGCTACCAAACTCTATCCGGATGATTATAATCGGACCATCTGGATCCGGTAAAACGCAATTGTTGCTCAATTTAATAATGAGATGGATGAAGTGGGATAAGTTGTATTTAATTGCCCCAAGCGTAGATGATCAACGATGCTATGAAGTACTAAAAGATTTTAATGAAAACGCTTCAGAGATTAAAGATGAAAACGTCGTTGATTTTATTACCGATATTGACGAGGCACCATCAGTTGAAGATCTCGATGGAAGCATTAAGAATTTAGTTGTATACGACGATGTGATGTTAGATAAACAAAAAAATCCTGCTAGAATATTTTCCCGAGGCAGGCATAAAAACACGGACGTGATATCTGTCACTCAACGCTACACACAGATTCCAAAAGTGATCAGAGATAACTGCAATTTATTGTGTGTATTCAACGGAGTTGATACTCATACTCTTAGAAATATTTGGCAAACTTGGTGCTGCGGTGATATGGATCATAATCAATTTAGAAATTTCTTTAGTAACGCTCAGTCAACCCCGTACGGATTTGTAACGATAAATTTACATGATCCTCGGACGCGATATCGTATCGGACTTGATCAAATATTCGGTTGAAATCATTTATCATTTTTTGTAAACCAGAACTGAAAGTTCAGCAGCAGAGAGGGTGAATGACAACAAGTTGCGACCAAAATTAATTAAAAAATCGTAAAAGTCTCCGTTTTCATTTTTTTAATTAAAATGAGATTTCGTAGGGAAGGCTCGTTAAAATTTCAATCAATTTTTTGTCTCAAAACGTTGTAGGGTTTTTCTCCTGAGACATTTTTTTTGGTTAAAATGAGATCGTAGGAAGGCTCGTTTTAAGATTTCAATCAAAATTTTGTCTAAAAACGTTGTAGGATTCACCCTCTCTGCTGCTGTAGTTGACGTTGCGAGTTTATACAAACAAGCAGAACCGCTAAAAACAAAATCATCACCTGAAGTTGCTTCTTCATTTGAAAAGATTTATCGACGAGGCCCTCTACACTGGTCAAATCTGTTACAAGTTGATCCTGGCAAGGAATTTCAAGGCGCTGTTTTATCAGCGATGAAAGATCACAATGACATATCAGACGGGGGCATACTGCACTAGATCGCGATCAGGCAATTGTAGAACGATTTAATCGGACTCTTGCTGAGCGGTTATTTGGATCTCAATACGCAAAAGAATTCATCCAAGAAAAGCGATCCCGTGAATGGGTCAAAAGGTTACCAGGGGTAGTTGCAGCGGTAAATAACGAAATTACCAGAGTAATCAATATGAAACCTAACAACGCAATAAAAAAAAAAGTATATACCACAACCACTGCGTGATAGTCTCTCAGCCAATTCTCAGCAATGTCACCGTGAGATATTTATATGAACCAGGAGAACTCGAAGGTGGTAAAAAAAGGGCTACTGATCCTATTTGGAGTGTCACTACGCATAGCATATATACTATAACACGATCAACTGGTAGACATCCAATCTATAAATTGGATTCAACTGCCCTTCAGCGGGGTTTTACACTCAATTGCCTCCGCATGGTCTTAACTAGCGCTGTTGCGTCTGTTGCACTCAAGACAAGTTAACATCACTTTGTTTCTGACATGACCGAGACTGTTATTTTTTCTGTCTACGGTAAATTGGCGTTCGTTATGATCAATAATTTTGATTGGAGCTCCCTTTGATTTATATTTTGATTCGTATAAAACTTCTCCGGTTATCGTTGTAACAGTTATTGGAAATCTTAGCGACGTTTCTAATTTTGCTATATCGCTAATGGTCGCTCCACGGTCTTTCACCATTAACTCCCATGGAGCTATTTTGCTACGCCGTAGATCGGTAAGTTTGTTCCCTCGAGATGCATTTGTAAAATGTTCTGTTATTTGTTCTGCTACACATTTCAGCGATGAAGTTGCCGGTGACGACTGTTTTATTGGTTTAAGTTTTCTTATATCAGGTTTTTCATTTAACGGATATATCACATACACAACTGCTGTTTCAGGATACGCTCGTTCATAATATGGTTTGTCAATTCCAGTTAACAAACCCGGCTTAGAATCACGGCTAACAACGACTGTTTTCTTGTCTTTGAGAATCGGTTCAAATTTGTCTAGTATAATCCAACCGCCTGATTCTACACGGATAATGAATTTCACTCTAAAAAAGTACTTTTGTTGCCAAGTTGTGATAACATCAAACGCTGCGTTGCTGTCGTTCATGGTGGCATCAACAACGCCATCAATTCGAAATGTTGACCAGCAGCAGCAGAAGGGGCGAATCAGACAACATTTTTAGACAAGTTTTCACTGAAATCACGCTTAAAAACAATGAAACCAGTGACATCAGACCCCCCAATGTGTATGTGAATCATGGATTAGGTCCCAAAAAAAAATATGAAAAAATCAATGAAATTAATGAAATCCTCCATCGATTTTTGGGAAAAAGGGACTACAACATCGTTGTCACTCACCCCTTCTGCTGCTATGGGTTAACCGAATATTTGATCCAGTCCGATACGATATCGTGTTCGAGGGTCATGTAAATTTATTGTTACAAATCCGTGTGGGGCAGACTGAGCATGACTAAAGAAATTTCTAAATTGATTGAAGTCCATATCAGAACACCATGTCTGCCAAATATTTCGTAGCGTATGTGTATCAACGCCGTTGAATACAGCAAGCATATTACAGTTATCTCTAATCACTTTTGGAATCTGAGTGTAGCGTTGAGTGACATAAATCACATCAGTGTTTTTATGCCTGCCTCGGGAAAATATTCTAGCAGGATTTTTTTGATTATCTAACATGACATCGTCGTATACAACTAAATTGTTGATACTTCCATCGAGGTCATTCACGGATGGCGCCTCGTCAATATCGTTTATAAATTCAATAACATCCTCGCCGGCAATCTCTGAAGCGTTTTCATTAAAATCTTTTAGCACTTCATAGCATCGTTGATCATCTACGCTAGGGGCAATTAAATACAACTTATCCCACTTCATCCATCTCATTATTAAATTGAGCAACAATTGCGTTTTACCGGATCCAGATGGCCCGATTATAATTGCGCGGATAGAGTTTGGTAGCGCTGCATGATGCTTCACTGGTTCTCTTGTTTTAGTCGCTGAAAAATCAATTATATTCATATCTCTATACATAAATTATGGATCTATATTGCGTGAAGTGTAAGGCGCGTACTGGCACAGATGACTTGACGACGATTACAACTAAAAATAACCGATCAGCGCTTTCTGGTAAATGCGTACAGTGTAGTACAAAGAAATTTAGATTTGTTTCTAAACCCAAGGAACCCATGGAACCTTTAAAAAAAAACGAGGAGGTGATATCGCAGCCAAATTGGCAAAGCTCCCTGGAACCCCATGGGCAAAGTACCCCGGAGAAAAGCACCTCCCAGGATATAGCTACTGTGGACCGGGAACCAGACTTGATATCAGACTCAATAATCAAAATCAACCCAACCCCGGTGAAGAACCAATAAACGCCATTGATAAGGCCTGTCACCTTCATGATGTTGCTTATAAAAGCAGCAATCTGCAACACAGGCATCTAGCAGATGTGAAATTGATTCATGCGTTAAATGCTATTCCTGATAAATCCTTCAAAGAAAAATTGGCTTCATTTTTAATAAAATCGGCTATGAAAAGTAAATTGATGTTAGGTGCCGGTAATTAATAATATGGAATCAATTTATTATTCTCCGAGGGGATACTGGAGGGGTAACGCTGCAATCAATAAACTCGCTAGTGCTGCAAAAGTGAAAAAAACCACTGCGGCTAATTGGTTATCCAAACAGGCACTATGGCAAATTTATCTACCACCGCCTAAACAAATTCAATTCTCGCATTTTGATGTGACCGCTCCTAATGAAGTTCATCAGGCTGATATATTATTTCTGCCACATGATCGTGGTTACAAATATGCGTTAACTGTAGTTGATATTGCAAGTCGATACAAAGAAGCAGAACCGTTAAAAACAAAATCGGCCACTGAAGTCGCTTCTGCATTTGAAAGGATTTATCGACGAGGTCCTCTGCACTGGCCAAATCTATTACAAGTTGATCCTGGCAAGGAATTTCAGGGTGCAGTGTTATCTACAATGAAATATCACAATGTCGCTATCAGACGAGGGCATACTGCACTGCATCGTGATCAGGCCATTGTAGAACGGTTTAATAAAACCCTTGCTGAGCGGTTATTTGGATATCAATATGCAAAAGAATTCATCCAAGAAAAAAGATCCCGTGAATGGGTTAAGAGATTACCAGGTGTAGTTACCGCACTGAATAACGAGATTACTAGAACCATCAACATGAAACCTATCAACGCGATTAAAAAGAAGTCGATACCTGAAAAACCACAAAAAGATTTCAAAGAACCAATTCTTGGTAGTAATGTCATTGTGAGGTACTTATACGAACCAGGAGAGCTTGAGGGTGGTACAAAAACGGCTACTGATCCTATTTGGAGCGTCACTACGCATAAGATATCTAGTATAACACGATCTACGGGTAGACCTCCAATCTATAAACTGGATTCAACTGCCCCTCAACGGGGTTTTACTAGACAACAATTACAAGTGATACCCGTGGATACTCAATTGCCACCCCATGGGCTTAACTAGCACCCTTGCGTCTATTGCACTCAAGACAAGTCAACATCACATTATTTCTGACATGACCGAGATTGTTATTTTTTCTGTCTACGGTGAATTGGCGAGGATCCTTATCCGAATACTGCCAACGCATTATACAATTGCAACTCGCGCAGTGATTATTCTGTTGTTTCTTCAAAGTGATTATTAATTCAGCATCAATATCAAATTCTCGTTGTTTTTTTTTGTCCTGTTGTTTGTAACCGGAGAGTTTTTTATCAATAATATCATTATCATCGCCAATGATTTCATCATCGCCACCAATGATTTCATCATCGCCTGACTCTGTCAGGACAATTCTTCGAAGTTGATTTATTTTTCGTACTCTAGACACTGCGAGATAGACTAAATTCGACCATTCTATGCGATTATCTACCATCCAAAGAGTTGTATCCGATATAGTCAATCCCTGTGAAGAATGTATCGTCGCTGCATAACCTAGCGTCCACGGGGATTTATTAGCACGCAATGCATCTTCAACAACATTGATATCAACCAGCACAATATCATTTAATACGAGACTCTGTTTTTCACTTTGTCCTGGAATATCAACTTCAATATTCTGTTTTCGCGTATCCGATGGCCTATAACAGAGGGGCACTGGAAGTGTTGCAAATTTTTGTTTATGCAATTCAAATAACTTCATCTGAAGTGTGTCCCTGACTATTTTTCTACTTGCAATGATTAAATCGTTTGGTCTCCACATTTCCCAGAACTCATTCATGGGAGTTTCCGAAATTATTTCACGGGCTATTTCACATTGGATTCTATCCGGTTGTAATCTAATTAGTTTCTTCAATTCTTTTAATTCATTATCAAGTGATCTGTGATCGGTATCAATTTCTTCATAATAGTCTACAAAACCCTTTAGCCATTCATGGGGAGATGCACCGACAAATGGTGGTGGTTGGCCGTGATCACCGCACATGACGACTTTTGTATTCTTCAATAACAACCACTCAAGAAATATTTTTAAGACATCTTCTGACACTGTGTCTATTTCATCCCAAATCATGATTTCAGGAATAAATTTCTGTCCCATGCGCTCAGGAGTCCATTTATCTCCCTTCCATCGGAAAAAGCTGTGATAAGTGCAAGCATTTACCCCTCTCTGTATCATTTCTCTTGCTAGTCTATGAGTCGGTGTTAGCACAATCATGTTAGAAACGCTAGCGTTTCTACGGAATAACTCAATTGCCCGGGTTGTTTTTCCTGACCCACCACAGCCGTTTAAATAAACTGTTTTATATCTACAGATTGGATCAGAAATCGGTGGTGCACTAGAAAATTCTGAACACTGATTGCTTTCTAAGTAATTATTTTCAATGGTAACATCTGCTGATGGAATATAATCATGAATCATTTCTTTCTTAATTCTCCATGACCCCCATTTCTCGTTGCCAGTAGCCTTAAAATCAGCCATTTTGCTATTTATGTAAAATGAATCAGTAGCAACTCTAACTGCGGTGGTAGGAAATCTATTGATCATTGAAAACAGATTGATAGAAGCATAACCGAGCATAGAAGCTCTTAAGTGTGTGTACTGCGGATGGTATCCATCATTGTAGGTAACAATTGTACCCAATTTGGTTCCATCGGACATAAATGCGTCCTTACGATTGACATATAGGCCCTTATTCGTTAAATCCGCCATTACAAAATCGTATTCAGCGTTGTCTATAATCAATCGTGAAGAATATTTCGTATTATCATCTTTGCCACCTTGGGTAAATTTACCGATTATTCTTCGTCCAAGATTTTTTGCTTCATTGTTTCTGATTTCAAATAACTGTCTGGACCAATCCATGATTTGTTGTTCATTAAAATCAGGAAACAGTTTTCGCTCTTCGCTAATTATTTTTTCTAGATCAGGTTGGGGTAACCAGACTGATTTCTGTGCTCGATAGGATATAATTGCTTCACTGACAATTAATGATTTTAACATCTTACAATCAAGCATATACCGTAATAACACTATTGGCATCCAGTGTTTTTCAGACATGTGTTTACCAATCCAAAGATAACTACACGGATGAAGTCCTGTAGCCATTTCAAATGATACTACACAAGCGAATCCGGTTAAATCAAAATCAGGAAGTGGTCCATTAATAGCAACACGGGTCATTTCGTGTGTAGGGTGTCCAAATCGTTTGAAATATTTCTCGCATTCTCCATACCCAAGAAAACTTCCTGGATAACACGCAATCATATCAACTGAAATAACGGAATCAGAGGTGTATTTTGTGTTCCATAATCCGCCGTGGCTGTATTCAAGACAGGACAATTTGACATCTGATAAAAACTCACTTCGTGTTGGTTTCCACGCGTTTTTCTTTCTAGCAAAATGTGCTGCAATGGATGGTACTGTGAAACAGTTTGCTAATAATTGATCGTTGTCCTCCCCGTCCCCAGAAAACTCACTAGCTAGTTGTTTCATTTGATTCTGCAGCTCTTCAGTACGGTATAATTCTCCGTTAGGCCTTACAAACTGATCAAATTTGCATTCTTCGTCTGAAGTACTATGAAATAGCCACACTGACACAGGATCGTTTTTACTCAAATGGTAAATAGCATCAAATAATTTCTGCTCGGTAAAACATTCTTCAGGTCCCAGCCCTGCTGGGGATAGATATTTTACGGTTCTATCTCGTGGGAATATTGTTACTGCAGATGACCACGCGTGTTCGTTATGATCAATAATTTCAATGGGAACCCCCTGTGATTTATATTTCGATTCGTATAATACTTCTCCGGTGATTGTTCTTACCGATATTGGAAATCTTAATGATTTTTCTAATTTAGTTATATCCTGAATTGTTGCCCCATGCTCTTTTACCGTGAACTCCCACTCGGTTATTTTTTTTCGTCTTAGATCAGTGAGTTTATTTCCCCGGGATGCCTTTGTGAAGTGTTCTATTATTCGTTCTGCTACACAATTTAGCCCTGTCGAATATTTCATGGGTGCTAGTTTTGAAATATCAGGTTTTTCATTGAGCGGATAGATCCCGTAAACAACTGCTGTGACAGGATAAGATCTTTCGTAGTAGGGTTTATCAATTCCAGTCAAAATTCCCGGTTTGGAATCCTGATTCACGGTGACAGTTTTTTTGCTCCTGAGAATGGGTTCAAATTTATCCTTAATAATCCATTTGCCATCTTCACGGATAACGAATTTTATTCGGAAAAAATGACTTTTTTCCCCAATACGTGAAATGATCACTGCTGCCTTTTCATCATTCATGGTAGCGTCAACAACACCATCAATTCGAAATGTTGACCAACAATAAGATGCTCCATCACGCTTGAATTCATTAAAACAGTCTCTGATGGGTTTATCAAGAATTTTATTCTTGGGTGTATTAGAAACTATATCAAGATTGAATTGAGCATCCTTCCATGATGATCTCATGTTTCCGTCTCTTGGACGTTTGTTACGTTTTTTGGGTCTATCGCGATTAAATCTAGGATTGATTTTTAATAATCTCTTAAACTCTTTCATGTTTCCGTCTATTGTGCGTTTTGGACGTTTTTTGGGTCTATCGAGATTAAATCTAGGATTGATTTTTAATAATCTCTTAAACTCTTTCATGTTTCCGTCTCTTGGACGTTTGTTACGTTTGTTTCCGTCTATTGGACGTTTTTTGGGTCTATCGAGATTAAATCTAGGATTGATTTTTAATAATCTCTTAAACTCTTTCATGTTTCCGTCTCTTTGACATTTGTTTCTGTTTACTACACGTTTTTTGGGTCTATCGAGATTAAATCTAAGATTGATTTTCAATAATCTCTTGAACTCTCTATCAGCATTGAATTTAGCATTTTTCGAAGTCAATCTCTTGAACTCTTTCATGCTATATATAAAACAGGTGTCTAAATGAAAGATTTATGTATAATCAATCACTGCAAATGGGTCAGTCATTGAATTAGACAATAGTGTAGTATATAATGACCCAAGAATTCAGACTACACCCAGTGATTAAAAATTACGAAGCATCTAGTGATGGTACTGTCAGAAACTGTAGACTGAAGAACCCAATTGGGTGGGATAATGGTATGGGGTATTTGGTGTTTAATGTTGGAAGGAAGACATTTCGCAATCATCGTTTCGTATTTGAATGTTTTAATGGATTGATCAAAGATGGTTTTATTATTGATCACATTGATTCTAATCCAAGGAACAATTCTTTATCCAATCTGCAAGCTATCACACAAGGTGAGAATATCAAACGAGGAAGGAATGGCACTTGTTCAAATAAAGCGAGACCAGTGAAATCTTTGAATACAACAACTAACGAAGAGAAAATATTTCAATCATTATATGAAGCCGGCAAGTATTTCAATATTTGTAGAACTTCAGTACGATTCGTTGCAGAGGGGATAACCAAAACGGCTATTTCAAAAAAGACGGGACAAAAAGTTCAATTTAGTTATGTCTAATGCGTCATAATTTCCAATTAGAGATATGTCATTCTTATAGAATAATGAATTCTGAAAACATGAATAGCATCATAGTTGAAATAGCAAAATTGAAAAATCAGGATATCAAACTATCAGATGGATTAAATCCTGACCAAATTGTGTCTGATTTTCAGGATATTGAATACGGAGTTAGCACTAACAAGTATATGCTACCCAAGAAATATGCACTCATCAAAAAAATTCAGAATTCTATTAAAGACTCTCTTTCATTTTCCAGTGACATCAGTGTGTTCGTCCCGTTGTATGCTATCGTAGAGGGAATACGAAAAGAATTGGGGTACGAATACGAATTGAAAAAAGAAGTCAACTCTAAAATTAGAAACCTACGAGCATTAATTCAAGAAAATGAACAATTTTGATTGCCCGACCATTGATTGCCCGACCATTAATCATTTTTTGATTGCCCGACCATTATCATTCCGACCCTCATTTTTTTTAGCCGACCCTCAGGGGGATGTCAAAAATCGATGGAGGATGTGTCAGATTGGTCAAAACTAGAATGTTGAAACTATCAGTATTATTTTATTTATATACAATTTTGATACTTTCAACATCAATGATAGAGCTGTCAAAACAATCAAATAACACTTCCATGACCGTATCAAAAATCATCCGACATGTAACAAAAGTGGGGAAACTCACAGTATTATTTATTTTATATACAATTATGTGACTTTCCCCATCATTGATAGAAGGTGTCTCACGATGAAATAACACTTCCATGACCGTATCAAAAATCATCTGACATGTCAAGTGTTTTACAATTGAAAAATGGTTTCTGATTTCAAATAATGGTCAATGAAGCATTAACAACCCGACTGGCTCGTGAGCGACTAGATGCAATTAAGAAATTTATACCAATTCGTGACTCTGTAGGAAATAAACTGCAACAACGACAGAGTTTACAAACTGATTTTGCTCTGGGGTCTGAAGAATTGTTTAAACCAGTAACCACAGCAACGAAGGGGGTAGAGCGTGCTTTACTGGGAGATGATCCTGACGGTAAGAGAAAGGAAGAGGGTCTTATTTCTGTACTCGAAAAAATAGCAGCGAAAACTGAACAAACTGAACAAACTGATCCGAAAAAAACGACTGTTTCTCTGTTGAATAAATTTACTGATCATGCTAAAATAGTAATAAAAAAACCTAGTTTATTGAAATCAAAGGATTATCAAGCCTTTGGTAATTTTGCTGCTCAAAGTTATAATTCAAAAAAAGATTTTTTAAAGGACGAGTATAAAAATGATAGAATATCAAGTAATGATTGGTTTGATAATTTGTATAAACTAAATAAAGGGATTGGTCGTTTGAATAAGGATGAGATAGGATACAAGGAATTTCAAAGGGGGATTAGTAATTATAAAAGAGAACAAATAGAAGAGCGACAACGAGAAATAGAAGAACGGCAAGAACTAAAACGTCAAACACCAACACGTAGACAAACAAGAAGACAAAAAAAACAACAACTACCACCTGATGATGATGATGATTTAGAAGAACGACGTCAAACACCAACACGGAGACAAAAAAAACAACAACTACCACCTGATGATGATGATGATACTCTTGATTATTTACAAACCACGGATACAGACAAACTAGATGAAGCAGCTGGCTATAGCGGAAGTGGATTAGGAAATCCAAGGATTGGAAACACTTGTCCTGATAGTGTTATCAATGATATATCACGATTAGATGTTCTTGTAGGAGGGTTCCGAGCTGGAAATAACTCTCCAGAAATAATTAATGAAGCAGCTGATATCTGTAGACGGTTATTTGCCGGCGGTATCATGGATATCAAAACCTATCGAGATTTCATTGACGAGTTAGCAAATGGGTATCATAGTGATTAAATAACAATTGAAAACACTATTGTTTTTATAATAATGATCATCCATTACAATCATGATAAACCAACCCCCGTCTATGTAGTTAATTCACGGTTTCCAGTTTATAGAGCATACTACGGAGATGGCCTCGGCAATACCATTTTAGGATTCTTTTCAAGAATGGCCCCCAAAGTGATGCCGTTAGCTAAACAGTTATCAATGAAAGCCATTGATGTTATTCGTGATAAGGGTATCAGTACTGTTGGAAATCTTGCCGGGAAAGCGTTTTCAACTGCGAAGGATAAAATAACATCATTAGTGGGGCGAAAAAAGAAACCGTTACCGTCTACAGAAGAAATGCCTGCAAGTGTTAGTAAAATAATAAATAACGCAGTAGATGAAAAACTAGCGTCGATGGTAAATCAAGGAGACCAAAGCAATATTGCAAACATGATAGCAGGAAGTGGCCTTAAAAAACTACGTCGATGAAAATGGAAAAATCGTTTACGATTTCACTATTTAGACTCTGATAAATAGAATAAAATGTTCAAAAAATCATCTGATCCAGCGTTTGATATAGACGCCCCAGTTGGCAAGGATGATTCTGTACGCGATTATCAATATTACGCCTATCATGCCATAGACTCAAATAGTCGAGCAAGAATTGATCTTCAAGTCCATGATACCAGTAAATACTTTTTACCCTGTGAAGCATTTATTGAAGTAGAAGGAGAAATTGTAACAGCTGCTGATACTCCTGCTGTACCAGCACCGTATCCAGCTGGTACTCAAGTCGGTTTTGTCAATAATGGTATTATGGCGCTATTTGAGAGTGCTAGATATCTCATTGATGGAAAAGAAATTGAGTCCATAGATCGTGATGTTGATGTGGCCACAACAATCATAGGGTTAGCGAGATATTCTGATGATTATACAAGATCAGCGGGTCCCTCTATGATGTTTGCAAAAGATGGTAAGAATACCGCTGGAGGAAATCCATTTATTATAAGACAACCAAAAAAACGTGATAATACTAATGCTGAGGTCGAGAATATGATTATAAACAACGATACTAATTTCAATCTAGGAGCTGCAACACGAAACGCAATGTTGCAAGGAGATCGTAAATCATTTTCATGCGCGATTCCACTGCATCACATATTTGGATTCTGTAGAAACGTCAGAAAAGTTATCTACGGGGCGAAGCATACAGTATCGCTTGTACGAAAGGGTGATGATAACGACGCAATTTGGAGGATTCCAGCAAACCCAGCTGCAGCACATATAAATGATGATGCCGGTAAAGTCATTTTAACAAAAATATCATTGTGGATGCCAGTGTTGACTCCAGCAATCACCGCAGAACAACGATTACTATCATTTATGGACCAAGGAGGAAAGTCGTTGTTGAGTTGGCTAACCGTGAGTACAGATGTGAAGCAATCAACTATCAACGGGTTATTCACTTGGAACCTAGCATCAAAGCAAGGCGTTTCTGCGCCACGTCATATATTTATTGCGTTACAGGATAACACACGAGTTGGCAATCAACTCTCCAGTCATATGATATTTGATCAATTAGGTGTGAAAGACGTCTCACTGAGAATAAACGGCCAGCAGGAACCATCTGAGGATATACAACTTAATTACACAGAAAATCATATTGCACGAGTTTATCATCGTCTGTTGTCATTTATGGCACGCGATCAAAATGTCGATACTGGTTTGCAAATATCACAATTTGATTTTAAGAATCTGTATCCGATCTACTACTTCTCACTGGAACATCTCGATTTGACAAGACAGTCAGTTGTTGATATACACTTTAGAGCTAATGTGACTCATGGTGCTATTGCTAATTATAGAGCGGTTGCTGTCATTCTCAGTGATAAATCAATGCTACTTGAAGGTGTTGGTGGAAGAATGAGAGTGGTAGATGCCCCAGTGGAAAATCTTTGAACGATTTTTCATTGAATTAGAATCAATCTCTTATGTATAATGTCATATAGTGTTATTAGTGTTGCGTTAACTCCTGGTCAAATCAAAAAATTGCAATCAGAATCGGCTAAAAAATGTGGAACCACAATCACGTTGAAACCTAATCAAATGACTGGTGGTGAAAATAAATTATCGCTGACAACTCGTCAGGTGAAACATTTCAATGATGCTTTCAAGGATAAAAAGGGAGTTCAGATTACTCTCTCTGCGGCTGCTATTAAAAATATGATGAAAACGGGTGGTATATTTCCATTGTTTGCTGCGTTACCAGCATTGATTGCAGCAGCAGCCCCAGCGGTGGCTAAAGCAGCGGCGTTAGGAGCCGTTGGTACTGCAGCAGGAATGGCACTAAAAAAGGCAGCTGGACAAGGATATAAAAAAAAGAGACGATCCGTTCAAGGATTGGGTCTAAGACTACCAGGAACCCCGTATTCTTGGTACAGCGGAAAAGGTCTAAGACTACCAGGAACGGTTTATTAATTCAGAAATCTTCAATTTCCGAACCTATGGTTCCCAAATCTTCGATGGTTCCAATGTCCAATTTTGATTTAATGGATGCGGCTAAAAAACTAGCGATTAAACATTTCAGAGGTGTTTTTATGAAAGATCAATTACCACATCAACCAAACAAAACTGAAACAGGTATTATTAATCTCGATAACAGCACCGGACCTGGAACTCACTGGGTTGCATACGCTATTGATCCACGTGGGATTGTCTATTTTGATTCATATGGATTAGCCCCACCAAAAGAGTTTATGCGGTATATAAAAACCCTTCCAATGAAGACTTGGTATTCTACGCTACCAACACAACAAATCAATGACCCACCAATATGCGGCAGTGAAGTATTAAATGTCCTTGATGCTATTTCTAACTCCTTGGGTAACCCAAGGGGAAAACCACCACACATTGTCGTAAATGACTACACCAGCAATCGCTTTTTAGAGAGAGAAAGAGTTTTACAATAACATGATTGATATTTGGGGAAGACCTCTGAAACCCAAACCCGATGACACTGCAACCCCTGATTCTATCAAGGATATAACAAAAAAAATTAAAGATGAAATCGCTGAGACGTTAAATTTAACAAGTGTTGACCCGAATGAAATAGTTGTATTTCAAGACAAACAGGGTAAATTGAAATCTAGTAATATTTCTCTGGATGATATTTTAGTTAAACAACAAAACGCAATCGAGAACACAGTTGCGTTATTTTCCGATCAGGGTAAATTGAAAACCAGTAATATCTCTCTGGATGATATTTTAGTTAAACAACAAAATGCAATCGAGAATACAGTTGCGTTATTTTCCGATCAGGGTAAACTCAAACCAGGTGTACTCGTTTCGACGATTACAGATCGATTAAAAACTCTCAACGACGAGTTAAACAATTCTGTGGTTGTACTAGCAACACTTGAATCTAGAATTGAAGAACACATAAAACAGTTTATATCATTTCGTAGAAATATCATTGATAAATTTATTGGAACCCCGTTAGATAAAATTGAACTAAAACTCCCTGATATTAAAAAATCCATCGATGAGACGAAAACTTTCATCGAAGACATCAAAGGGGATGCAACGAGGATGATAACAGCCATTGAAAAAACAAAAATTCCTCATGAGAAAACCAACAACTTAGTATACACGATCCAACACGGATCATTTGAGTGGACACCTACAAACAACACATTAGATATCACTGCAACCGTTAAGGGTATTTATCGATTAACACTAGTAACACCATTATCTCAATTTAAGATTTCATCGTCCAGTTCATCCGTGTTCAATAATACGATTTCAACGATCATCGACAAGAATACAACTGAAAAGTTCACGTTAATAGCTACTGATAAAAATTTGGTTAGGGTTACAACAACGTGGTATGTGGAATTCGTAGCGGATTTAAGTAAATCGTAATTGAAAACGATAGCATATTTAAAATAAAAATGATTTCATCATCGCAATATCGCTATGATCAGGTCAGAGAGTATCAAACTAGACTCAAAACCCTGTCTGAGGAGTATGAATTGAAAATTAAAAAATATCGCAGGAGAATTACCGCAATTGATGTTACTGTGTACGCTGTGAGTGGTGTAATCACCGGAGCTGGTATTATACTGTCTTCAGTGACAATGATGGCTCCGATAGCTGTTCCAATTTGCATTTCTGCGGCAACAACAATCGCTGGAATTATTTCAATAATCACAAAAAAAATATCCTCATGCAGCCAACGGAAACTACAAGACTACATAATTCAATTTCATGTTGTGTCCACTGCATACTCGCAATTATCCTCATTGATATCGTCATCGCTCGATGATACAATTATATCAGAGAGTGAGTTTTCAGCGATGGTAGATATATATGATTCTGCGATGTCAAAATTAGAAATACATCATGAATATAATAACAATGACAACACAGATGGAATTACTTCAACAAATAGTGGAGAACACAAAACCAGTACAAACAAGCATGATCTCAATAACCTCAACGAATCCAGAATTCAGTGTGAATTTCCCCTCTCCAGTCCCAGTGAAGGAGATAGCGCTAGCAAAATTACAAGTATACCACAGTTGGCCAAATATTAGGTCAAAATCATTTGGTGGTCAACAACCCAATAATTCACTGGTATTTGCGAATAAGAATAAACCAGACGGTACCCCAGAGTGGAATGTTGTTTCCATACCAACCGGATCATACCAAATCGAACAAATCAATAATGAATTCGCGCGTAGAATAAAATCGATTACTGGAGTAGAGTCAAAAATAGCTATAACAGTTCATGAACCAACACTATCATCTGCCATTGAAATAAGCACAGAAGAATACGTCGTAGATATCTATCAAAGCTCAATAAGAACCGTACTAGGATGGCCTGAATTACCACCAAGGGAGGAAACCGTTGATTTACCAGAACCTCAAAAAACCGATTATATCACAGACAGGATAAAATCTGATAATCCAGTAAAGAGTTATAGAGATTACAGTATTGCTAGCATCTTTTTTGCTCTTGGCACTATAGATAAGGGAGGGAAATATCTTTTTGTTAACGAACTTAAAATCGCTGAAAATTTCACAGCAATGAATAATGATTTTTCACTGTTGTTAATACCCCTTAAATCCGGCTCTCTTACCCGAGATGAATTTATCAGTGTCGTAAAAACATGTAACAAAATCATCAATGACATGGAAACATTTAATTCACAAATTATTCAAGAGATATTAGATGACAGTAATCCTACAACAAGAACAATTTTTGCAGGAGGCAAGGGCATCCCCGTCAAGGATATACCCACAGTCAAACTACCAGGATATAACGTACCAGAACTACAAAAATCTCTCAGTGATGCCATCGATATTGGTTTTAAAATAATTCATGATGCGTGGAAAAAAGCAACATCACCGGAAATAAAAATCCTGACCCATAATAATGACCCAGATGGTGGTGGCAGGCATATTGCTCCGTTCAATGTGAATATTTCAACGGTGATTGCGCTCAATTTAGTATGTGATGTGATCGAAGGAAGCTATCAAATAAATTTAGAACGATCAAATCAAGCTCAGCAAGGATATATTTTGTATTCATTTGCACCAACAGCTCCTCCAGGGTTTTTAATAATTGAGTCCCCGGTGAATCCAGTCTATATGCGATGTCATAATAATTCATTAACCAAAATTAATTTCAAACTCACAGATCAGTCTAATAATCTGATTGATTTACAAGAGGAGGTTTTACAAATTAGTCTGTTTGTGAAATCGTAGTGATTTTCGTCGTAGTGATTTACATGTCCCCAGACAAGGTCTGGAACACGATATCGTATCGGACTGGATCAAATATTCGGTTAACCCATAGCAGCAGAGAGGGTGAGTGACAACGATGTTGTAGTCCCTTTTTCCCAAAAAATGTAATAGTTGAAAAGTTTTTGATTTCATTGATTTTTTCATAATTTTTTTTTGGACCTAATCCATGATTCACACACATATTTGAGACCTGATGTCATTGACTTTTGGGTCTGATGTCATTGGTTTCATTGATTTTAAGCGTGATTTCAGTGAATACTTGTCTAAAAATGTTGTCTGATTCGCCCCTTCTGCTGCTCCAGTTATGAGATGCACCGTCGTGTTTGAATTCATTAATGCAATCGCGTATTTTATTTATCAGGGCTCTATCCGTTTTTGCCCGTTTTGGCACATGTTTGAGGGTTCTATCGAGATTAAATTTAACGTTTTTGTAATGTTTAATTGCTGATAATCTCTCGAACTCCTCCATATTATAATTAAAACAAGTATTTAAATAGAAAAATATAGTATAATGAATCACTGCAAGTGGCTAATGATTGGATCAACAACCCCGTGTAACAAATCATGCAGAAGCGAATTATGTGGGTATCATTTACAAAGTGTTCGCAACGGTTCCCTTGGCGCCCCTCCGTGCCTTCGATGTGGGGCTGGGGTGAGGGGAAAATAGCAGTTGTGTCTTGCTTGTTTTAGTAAACGATAAAGGGATCTAAAACGCTACTATGACAAACGAATAAAAATCGAAGTCATTGATCCTCCCGATCTCTCCGTCAGCGACAAAATCATAAAAAAACCCTCACGATTATGTCAAGAGGTTTATAATTAAAACAGATATAAATTAGACAAATAGTATTATTATACAAATGAGTCAAGATTTCAGACCTCACCCAGTGCTTGTTAATTATGAAGCATCCCGTGATGGTGTTGTTAGAAATTGCAACCTAAAGAAGCCGGTTGGATGGGAAATAATATGGGATACTTGACGTTTTTCAGCCGGGAAGAAGAAATATATGTGTCACATAGCTATCTATGAAGCATTTTAAGGATTAATCGAAGACGGCCTTGTTATTGATCACATAAATGGCGTCAAGACTGATAATTTGCTTGATAATCTTCAAGCAATCTCACAAAGTCAGAATGCAAAAAGGTGCAACACAGGGACCTATAAGTCAGTTGGAAAGAGATCCAAGAAATCATTTGATACATCAACTAACGAGGAGAAAATATTTCAGTCAATAAATGAAGCCAGTAGATATTTCAATATTTGTATGCCTTCAGTACAAAGAGTAGCAGAAAATATAACTAAATCAGCTCTTTCAAAGAAAAACACACATAGGATACAATTTTCATATGTCAAGGGGGATAAATCGTACAATAACAAAGTCGCATGACAGAGTTACGTCCCTTGAAGTTTAATTACTACTACGTGCACACAGGATACAATTTTGATATATCAAGAGAGATAAATCGTACAAAAAAAAGTCGCATGACAGAGTTACGCCCCTTGAAATCCAAATAATATTACGAATAATTAATCATTTTACGATGAAAACTAATGAAATACACGCTGTTATCTAACAACTATATTCTTTTGTTTAGTGTTTTATTCAAATATTTTGTCTCATTTAAATGTTGTGAAACAGCATTATTAAGTAATTCAAGGAAATAAAAAAACACACCCGGGAATCAACGCTGCTGTATTAGTCACCTTATATATGTTATGACTCGTAATAAGCTTGGAGCTTTTTAAAGTCGATTCCGACCAATCACAACTAACCCACGCCATTTAATTCGGGCGTGTGGTTGTCTTTTGTCAATCATGCAACCGGGTTAATTTAATTGGGTTGCTTTTGATTGGTTGGATTAGCCGTAGAAAATCCGCCCCGTCGTTTCATGTTTGTGCTGTCTTGTGCCGTTCCACATCATTATATCACAAATTCCATCATCGTTTCATTGAATATATCCATCCTAATTAAGTTAAATAAGTACATGTTATGCCTAAAATCTGCCACAACACTCGAGTGGAGATATACTCCATTGTACTGTCCATTAATTAAGTTAATTAAGTATATGTTGTGCCTAAAATCTGCCTCAACACTCGAATGGAGATATACGGCTTTGTACTGTCTATTAATTAAGTATATGTTATGCCTAAATTCTGCCTCAACACTCGAGTGGAGATATACGGCATTGTACTGTCCATAAAACAAAACGGGTCAAAAACGACCCCCAATATTTTTTAATAATTAGAGGTAAAATATGTTATATTATATTTTTATAAATAATGGATATCAAAGATGTAAATTCTATAATTGCTGAAATCTCAAATTTAAAAAATCGAGGGATAGTATTATCTAAAGATCTCAACTGCGACAGGATTACCTCGGCATATGAAGAAACTGAGTATCAGTCTAGTAAGGGTCGTTATGTTTTACCTAAGATGTACAGGCTCGTGAAAGGAATTCAAAAGTCCATCAATGCTTGTTTATACGGTAACGACATTAATGTATTTATAACGCTATTTAGCACCGTTGAAGCAATACGTCAAAAGCTCGGGCAACAGTATCAAAAACGAGCTGAAATTAGTTCTAAGGTTCGTGATCTTAGAAAAATATTAAACAAGGAAAAACCAGTATTCTAACCACGTGAGCGTTACTATAAAAATAGGCTTTCAGTAAATTTTCAGTAAAAAATTATTTTTTTTTGGCGTTTTTTGTACACTCACAAAGGATTTTCTCCTGAAAGAATACTCAGCAAGATGATATCGCAAACATGATAGCAGGAAGTGGTTTGAAACGAAAACAAAAACGACGATGATTACAAAGATTTTCACAATTGAAAATACTGATGTGAATAATAATAATAATGTTCAAAAGAACAGCTGATCCAGCGTTAGATATGGAAGCCCCAGTACCCAAGGACAATTCCGTCCGCGATTATCAATTTTATTCCTATCATGCAATACAAGCAGATATTCGATCGCGAATTGAACTTCAAGTCCATGATACCAGCAAATACTTTCTACCCGCTGAAGCGTTTATCGAAGTAGAAGGAGATCTTGTACGACTTACTGATACTCCTGCTGTACCCACACCGTATCCAGATGATACCAAAGTCGGCTTAGTCAATAATGGTATCATGGCGCTATTTGAGTCCGCGAGGTATCTCATTGAAGGAAAAGAGATTGAGTCTATAGAACGTGGTGTTGATGTGGCTACAACAATAATTGGGTTAGCAAGATATTCTGACGATTATATAAGATCAGCAGGTCCGTCTATGATGTTTGCAAAGGATAATAAAAACACTGCTGGACCCACTCAATTTATTGTACGACGACCAAATAATAATGCTGGGCACACTCAATTTATTGTACGACGACCAAATGATCGTGCTGGTTCTCCCGCCTCTGCTGCCATAGAGGATATGATTATAAACACTGATCCCCAGTACAATCTAGGAGCTGCAACACGAATAGCAAGGTTGACAGGACAGCGTAGATCGTTTTCATGTGCGATTCCGTTGCATCATACATTTGGATTCTGCAGAAATGTACGAAAAGTTATTTATGGTGCGAACCATACAGTAGTACTCGTGCGAAAGGGTAATGACAATGATGCAATCTCTAGAATTTCATCAGATCCTGCAAATCCAAATGCTGACGCTGGTAAAGTCATTTTAACTAAATTGGTCTTGTGGATGCCAGTAATGACCCCATCAATTACCACGGAAGAGCGACTACTATCATTTATGGATGCGGGTGGCAAATCATTACTAAGTTGGCTAACAACAACAACGGATGTTAAGCAATCAAATACCATTGGTACATTTACATGGAACTTGGCATCACAACAAGGCGTTTCAGCTACACGTCATATATTTATCACGTTACAGGATATGACAAGAGTGGAATCACAATTGCACAGTCATATGATATTTGATCAATTAGGAGTTACTGAGGTCTCGTTGAGAATAAATGGCCAGCGGGAACCATCCGAAGACATACAACTTAATTTCGGTCAAAGCCATATTGCGCGCGTGTACCATCGTATGCTGTCATATATGGGCCGTGATCAAAATGTTGATACTAGTTTGCAAATATCGCAATATGATTTTAAGAACTTTTATCCGATCTACTACTTTTCACTGGAACATCTTGATTTAACAAGGCAATCCGTCGTTGATATACACTTCAGAGCCAATGTCATTCGTGGCACTATTGCTAATTATGGAGCGGTTGCTGTCATTCTCAGCGACAAATCAATGCCACTTGAAGGTGTTGGTGGACGAATGAGAATCGTTGATGCACCAGTGGAAAATATGTAAACGATTCACAATTAGATCAATTGAAAGTATATGTGTTTTACAATAAAATGACAGATAGTGTTGTTGGTGTCTAGCTGACAGACGGTCAGGTCAAGAAATTGCGATCAAAATCCGCTAAAGAATGTGGAACCACAATAACGTTGAAACAAGCACAGATGTCCAGCGGTACACATAAAATATCATTGACGAATCGTCAACTAAAACATTTCAATGATGCGCTAAAGAATAAGAGAGGGGTTCAAATTGCATTTTCAAAGGCTGCAGTCGCCAACATGATAAAATCAGGTGGTATATTTCCATTGTTAGCTGCAATTCCAGCATTGATTTCAGCTGCTGCCCCAGCGGTAGCGAAAGCGGCGGCGTTAGGAGCCGTTGGGACCGCGTCAGGGATGGCGTTGAAAAAGGCAACTGGGAAAGGATATAATAAAAGGGAAAGGGTTTAAGACTACCAGGAACCCCGTATTTATGGTACAGCGGAAAGGGTCTAAGAATACCAGGAATGGTTTATTAGTTGAAAGCCTAATTCTCCTTATGTCCAATTTCGATTTAATTGATGCTGCTAAAAAACTAGCGATAAAAAACTTCAGAGGTAACATCAATCTTGATAACAGTAGCGGATCGGGAACTCACTGGGTTGCAGACGCGATTGGTCCACGTGGGATTGTCTATTTTGATTCATATGGGTTAGCTCCGCCAAATGAGTTTATGCAGTATATAAATTCTTCGATGAAACTCAAAGAGGTTTCGATTTTTTATTCCACGCTGCCAACACAACAATTAAATGATCCACCGTTATGCGGCCGTGAAGTATTAAATGTCCTCGCGGAGATTTCATCGTCACAGAAACCACCTCATCTTGTTGTAAATAAATACACGAGTGGGAAATTACATGGTAATTTTAGAGAATCAATAAATTGAAAATACAAGTTGCGCTAACAATAATGATTGATATTTGGGGACGATCTCTGTCAATGTTGAAACCCACCACGGAAACATCTGCGGTTTCTATCGAGGATGTAAAATAAATAATTGAAGATGAAATCGCTGAGACGTTAAATTAGCAAGTGTTGACCCGTACAAAAAAGTTGTATTTCAAGATTGCCAGGGTAAATTGAAAAGCAGTAATATATCCGCGGATGACATTTTGATACGGCAGCGCGACGCCGCTGAAACTCTATTGCGCTTTATTCCAACGGCTGACAACTTAAACCAGGCGCACTTGTGTCTACGATCACCAACGCGATTGCCGCCCACGGCCGTGATCTGGATGATTGTATACGAGGTTATAATAGTTTTCGCAAAAATGTCGTACATAAATTCTTTGGAACCCGCTTGTGACTCTCGCTGAAATTAAAAACTTTCTATCTTTATTCTTTTTTAACAAGGAGGCGTGGAGGATGATGAATAAAAATGAAATCAAGGCAAATTATCTCGATATTTACACGGATATTTCTAAAAAAAATAGAAAATCTTGAAAAGGTACAAAAACCCACTAACGACGTCGTTGTTAAGCTTTTTGGAACCCCGATTGTGGCAGGTATGATTCTCGCTGAAATTAGCGAGTTTATTGGCAAGCATACTCAAAATACCTACGTCGCTAATAGTTTCTTTGGTGTCCCAGCTACATCTACAATGACTCTCAAAGATATTAATATGTTTATGGTGAGACAAACAACACTTAATACCATCGTGGATAAATTTTTAGGGAGAACACCTGTGTCTCAAACCACATCTCTGACAGGCCCAACCCTCGCTGAAGTTAAAAAGCTATTGACGAACAAAAGCTCACCAGCGAAATTGTTTATAAGTTCTTTGAGGGTTCTAAAAGTTACAATATTATGACGACATATTCTGAACTCGACGGGAATTATAATACACAAAAAGGTTCGGGACTTAACCTCCTTTTGACTTCATTTTTTAAACGCCGCAATGGAACGATGATGAAATATACCGAAATCAATAAAACCTGTCTCGACGTTTACGACGATATTCTTAATCTAAAAAAAAGATTTTGAAAAGGTACAAAACCCCGCCAGCGACGTCGTCGATAATGTTTTTGGAACCCCAGTTAATGCCGTCAAAGATGATTTTCCAAAAATGATCGAACGACACGATAAGGTAAAATTTCCACACCGCGTAAAAACCGTTGATAACATCGTATACACAGGTGCCAGTGGGACCTTTGATTGGATCCGAGGAAATGAAAATAGTTTATATTTTCACAGCAAATATGGTAGTATACCGGGTTGTTATCGATTTACAATAATACATCGCCGTAAATTTGATGTGGGAGTCGGCCCGGCGATGTATATAAGCGGTGTTAACACAGTGACGTATATAAACGATCTGATACCAGCAGAACCCGACCAAATAAGATACCCTATTAGGATTGATAAATACCAACATCCGACGAGTCAGTGGTTAGGGATTCGCTACCCTGGACGCTAGAATTTGTATCCGGTATTCCCCCCTATCGACCATAAATCCAGTTACACAATCGAATAATTGAAAACACTAGCGGGTTTAAAATAGCAATGACATCGATGAAATCAATTAAACCGATAATAATCCCAGAGGTGTCACAATCGCATCGATATCGATATGATACCGTGAAAGAATTTTCCGCGAACTTGAAATCACTTTCTGAGCGCTATCGTGAAAAAATGAAAAAATACCGATGCAGCATAGCAATTATCGACATCACCGTGTACTCGCTGTCCGGTGTGATGGCCAGCGCCTGGGTTTTTTTTGTCGACGGTGACCATGATGGCTCGATTGCAGTTCCAATCGCTATCTCCACGGCAACAACAATTGCGGCAGTCGCCACCGCGATAACTAAAACGTTATCATCGTGTTCTCAGAAAAAACTCAGTGATTATACAGCTCGGTACAGAGTGGTATTTGACGCGTACTCGAAATTATCCGAGTTGATCTCGCTGTCGATAGATAATTCGTTCATATCCGATGTTGACTTTTCCACGATGACTCAGTTGTATAACTCCGCGATGTTGAAATTGGAAATTGAAGACAGCGTTAACAATAATGTCACTCGAACTGCTTCAACGAATCGCGGAGAATACCATTCCGATACGAACAAGCATAATATCAATAACATCAACAAACCCTGAATTTAGTGTGAACTTCCCTTCTCCGAATCCAGTGCGTGAGATCGCGCTGACAAAATTACGAGTATATCATAGCTGGCCCAATATCAGATCGGTTGCATTTGGCGGTCAGCAACCGAATGACGCACTGGTGTTCTCGTATAAGAATAAACCCGACGGTACTCCAGCGTGGGAAACTGTTTCGTTACCAGCTGGGTCGTACCAAATTGAGCAAATCGATGCTGAAATTCAGCGTAGAATAAAATCAATCACGGGAAAAGAATCAAAAATAGCTATTAAACTTCATGAACCGACGCTCTCGTCGTCGATCGAAATAAGCACAGAAGGATACATTGTAGATATCTATAACAGCTCGTTAAGAACGGTGCTAGGAAGGCCTGAAAAACCACCGGAAAATCCGCCACCGACTTAAAAACAGGCGTACAATCATATCATGAAATCAATCCCATATATCGAGATAATTTATCTGATATAAAAATAAGGAAAAATCGCAGAGATTTATATTTACCAACAAAAACACATTGCAATGGGATTTTATCTTTAAAAGAACAGCTGACTCATCTGTTACTATCTCATTTACGCTAACTGACATCACTGGTTATTTTAATGAAATTAATTAATTACATAAAACACAACTAAAATAACTAAGGCAATGAAACTCACAAAAACACGTTGGAATACTAAATCAGCTTGTATCTGACATGGAATATATAAATGAACTAATTATTCAAACAATAACCAATGACAACAGCGACAATAAACAACGATTCCTAACCGATTACAATATCACAGAAACCGATCTGCGTAATTTCAAGTTTCCCGGATATAACGCTGCGGAACTAACAAAAATTGTTAGAAACAATATTATAGTATTACAAACACTAGATTCAACTGTCCTCCTCAAATATAATAATGATCCAGATGGTGGCGGTAGGCATATAGCCCCTCACAATGTGAATATTTCAACGGTGATTGCGCTCAATTTAACATGTGATGCAATTGAAGGAAGCTATCAAATTAATCTAGAGCAATCAAATCAAGCTCAGCAGGGATATATTCAATATTCGTTTGCACCAACAGCTCCTCCAGGATTCCTAATTATTGAAAACCCAATTAATCCTGTCTACATGCGATGCCATAATAATTCGTTAACGAGAATTAATTTCCGACTCACCGACCAGTCAAATAATTTAATTGGTCTACAAGATGAGGTGTTAGCGATTAGTTTGTTTGTAAAGTCCAAAAGACTTGATCAAATATTCTGTTGAAATAAATTATTAACCCATAGCAGCAGAGGGGGGCGATGACATCACGACGAGACCATATTTTGACTAAACGATGAAAACGGTCTTGGAGAATGATTTGCGAAAACTTATGTTTCGAGCAAGTAATTTTTTTTTGTTTGAAAAAGAAGGATTCGAATTAATTCTCTCGAGATGTTTGTTAGATTTAGAGCAAATGATGTCTGGAGCAAATGTTTGATTCCCCCCCCCCCTCTACTGCTAGATCAACGAATATATAATAAAATGTTCAAGCGGTCACCTGATACAGCGTTTGATATGGACGCCCCAGCAGTGTTCAAGGATGATTCCGTACGTGATTATCAATACTATTCCTATCACGCAGTACAACCGGATATTCGATCAAGAATTGAACTTCAAGTTCCTCATACCAGTAAATACTTTCTATCGTGTGAAACGTTTATCTAAGTAGAAAGAGAACTTGTAACAGCTGCTGATACTCTTGCTATACCAGCGCCGTATCCACTTGATGCTGAAGTCCGTTTTGTCAATAATGGTATCATGGCGTTATTTGATAGTGCAAGAGATCTCATTGATGGAAAAGAAATTGAATCGATAGAACGTGATATTGATGTAGCCACAACAATAATAGGGATAGCAAGATATTCCGATGATTATACAAGATCGGCGGGCCCTTCTATGATGTTTGCAGAGGATGATAAAAACACTGCTGGAAAAAATCCATATGTTGTAGGACGACCAATAAATAATGCTCGTAATGCTGATGCTGATGTTGAAAATACCATTATAAACAATGATCCCGACTGCAACCTAGGAGCTGCAACACGCATGTCAATGCTGGAAGGGCGGCTTAGATCAATTTCATGCGCGATTCCACTGCATCATATATCTGGATTCTGCAGAAATGTCCGAAAAGTTATCTATGGAGCAAAGCATATAGTAGTAACCGTGCGATAAGGTACCGACAATGACGAAATTTGGAGAATTCCAGCAGATGCTGCACATCCGGAAAATGATCCTGGTAAAGTCGTTTTAACAAAACTATTATTGTGGATGACTCAATCAATCACAACAGAAGGTCGATTACAATCATTTATGGATCAAGGAGGAAAATCATTACTAAGTTGGCAAACAACAACAACAGATATTGTACAATCAACTGTTAACGGCACATTTACATGGAATCTGGCATCAAAACAAGGCGTTTCAGCTCCGCGTCATATATTTATTGCGTTTCAGGATACGGCGAGAGTTGGCGATCAACGCTTCATCCAAATGATATTTGATCGATTAGGTGTTACTGACGTCTCACTGAGAATAAACGGACAACAGTAACCATTTGAGGATATACAATTCAATTACGGTCAAAACCATATTGCACGCATGTATCATCGTCTGTTGTCATATCTGGGGCGCGATCAGAACGTTGATACCGGTCTACACATATCACAGTTGGATTTTAAAAATCTGTATCCGATCTATTACTTTTCGTTGGAAAATCTTGATTTAACAAGACAATATGTCGTTGATATACACTTTAGAGCTCATGTAACCCGTGGTGCTATTGCCGAATACAGAGCGGTTGCTGTCATTCTCAGCGACAAATCAATGCTACTCGAAGGTGTTAGTGGACGAATGAGAGTAATTGATGCACCAGTGGAAAATATGTAACAATTAGATCAATCTGTTATTGTATAATGTCATATAGTCATATTAGTGTCACGTTGATCCCCGGTCAGCTCAAGAAATTGCAATCGGAATAAGCTATAAAATGTGGAACCACGATCACGCTGAGACCCAATCAGATGTCTGGTGGGGCAAATAAATTGTCACTGACAACTCAACAGATAAAACATTTCAATGACGCGCTCAAAGATAATAAAGGCGTTCAGGTTACACTCTCTGAAGCCGCGATCAAAAACATGATAAAATCAGGTGGTATATTCCCGTTGTTAGCTGCAATTCCAGCGTTGATTGCGGCAGCGGCCCCAGCGGCGGCTAAAGCGGCGGTGTTAGGAGACGAGGTTACCGCGGCAAAAATGGCACTAATGAAAGCAGCTGGACAAAGATAAAAAGAAAAGAAACGAGGAAAGGGTCTAACACTACCAGGAACCCCGTATTCATGGTAGAAAGGAAGCGGCCTGAAAATCCCAGAAATGGTTTATTAACACCAATGTCAAATTTTGATTTACTCCATGATGCTAAAAACTTGCGATTAGAAAGTTCAGAGGTGTCGTTATGGATGATCAGTTGCCGGCACAACCAAACAGTGTTGAGACCGGTATCATTAATCTCGATAACAGCACCGGACCTGGTACTCACTGGGTTGCATACGTGATTGAACCGTGTGCAATCGTCTTTTTCGATTCATACGGGCTAGCGCCGATTAAGTAATTCGTGCGTTATATAAACCGCTTAAACACCCCTCGTTGGTATTCTACGCTACCAACACAACAAATGAATGACCCACCAATATGCGACAATGAAGTATTAAATGTCCTTGACGCCATTTCAACATCCGGAAAACCACCTCATCGCGCCGTAAATGAATACACAGTTAGTTGTCTTTTAGAGAGAAATTATGTACAATAATATGATTGATATTTGGGGACGACCTCTCTCACCGTCGAAGAAATCCGATGCCGATGGCACTGCAACCGGTGATATAAAATAAATAATCAAAGAAGAAATAGCCGAAACGTTGAACTTAGCAAGTGTTGATCCCAATGAAATAGTTGTATTTCAAGATCGTCAGAGTAAATTGAAAACGAGTAATATTTTCTTTGATGATATTTTTGTTAAACAACGAGACCCAGCCGATTGCGCCATCGCGATATTTTCCGATCAGGGTAAACTCAAACCAGATGTACTTATTTCAACTATTGTGAAACAAAGAAACGATTTAGAACCATTAAAAACACTACGCGATGAGAACAGCGATCATATAACTATTTTTGATCGGTTTACTGAATTACAAAAATCCATCGTGGACAATATTGATAAACCCGTAGTAAATTTTCTTGGTAATCCACCAGTGACCACACCAAAGTTTATGTAAAACAGTTTTCAACTTTTCGTAAAAACATCGTAGATACATTTTATGGAACCACGCTGGATAAAATTGACATAAAACTCCCAGTTATTAAAAAATACATCGATGAGATGAAAAACTTCATCGAAGCAATAAAAAATGATGCAACAAGGATGATAGAAATCGTTGAAAAAACAAAAATTCCTCATGAGAAAACCAACAACGTAGTATACACGATTCAACACGGATCATTTGCGTGGACACCATCATTCACTAACACGCTAAGTATCACCGCGACCATCAAGGGTATATATCGATTAATACTAGTGACACCGATTTGATTTAAAATATCATCGTCGAGTTCAGCTGGAGTCAATAATACAATATCAACAATCATCGACAAGGATACAACTGAACAGTTCACAATATAATCCACTGATGATAATCTGGCTAGGGTTTCAGTAACATGGTATGTGGAATTGGTAGCGGATTTGAGTAAACAATTAAGCCTCTAGCGGTTTCAATTGAAATCGTAAACGATTTAAAAATAACATGGCATTACAATACTGTTATGACACCGTCAAAGAATTTCAAACGGAACTCAAAACTCTTTTTGAGGAATACCGAACAAAAATGAAAAAATACCAACGAAGAATCACTGCCATCGATGTAGCTGTATACTCGCTGTCTGGTGTAATCGCCGGCGCTAGTATTGTTATATCATCGGTTACAATGACCGCTCCGGCTGTTGTTCCGATTTGTATAGCTGCGATATCAACCTCCGCAGGAATAGCCTCCGCGATACCAAAAAAATTATCATTGTGTTCTCAACAAAAACTAAAGGAGTCAATCATCAAGGGTATATACTTGTCAATCATGTCATAAATACCCCATCTTTTCAAATTTTCTTGCCAACTACACTAACAGACATTGAAAAATATTGACAACCTGCTTGGTGACATTTATTTTTAATTGACAACAAATTACTGAGGTTGGTGAATTTTCTGGGTGACAACTTTTTTAAGCTAACTCCATTCCTGCTGTGAGTGCTAACATTCACTGTGACATCATCAGGATGTACATATTTCAACATGATGCGGTATCTCGCGTACTCGCAATTATCTAAGTTGACAGCGTCGTCGCTCGACGACACGACAATAACCGAGAATGATTTTCCAGAATAGTTCAGTTGTACGAGTCAACTATGTTGGAATTAGAGCGCGACAATAACAATAACAATGACAACACCGCACGCAAGAACTACTTCAACGAATCGCGGAGAACACAACCCCGGTGAAAACAAGCATGATCTCAAAAACCTCACCCAATCCTGAATTAGAGTGTGAATTTCCCTACTCCGAATTCCCGTGAAGGAGATAGCGCTGGCAAAACTACGAGTACATCACAGTTGGCATAATATTAGGTCGGTAGCATTTGGTGGTCAACAACCGAATAATTCCTTGGTGTTCGCGAATAAGAATAAAGAAGACGGAACTCCAGACTGGAACGTTGTTTCGTTACCATCTAGGTCATACCAAATTGAACAAATCAATGCTGAATTTCAGCGCAGAATAAAATCTATTACTGGAACAGAATCGAAAATCGCTATAACGGTTCACGAGCCAACGCTATCATCTGCCATTGAGATTAACTCACCTAGTTATGTCGTAGATATCTATCGGAGTTCTATAAGGACAATACTAGGGTGGCCCGAAAACCCACCTCGGGGAGAAACCGTTAATATACCACCTGAACCAATAAAATCCGATTATATTTCAACTAAGGAGGATTATCACGATTATCGTACGTTTTATAGCGACGGTAGGATATTTGAAAACAGTTTAGGCTATTATGCTGAACCAATAAATCATTCTAATTTTTTCTTATGGATTTTTTGAGCTAGAAGGATCAGGGGATGATAAGTACTATGTAATAAAGGAATTCAACATGAACAAACAATTCACGGATATGAAATCCAGTTTTGAAAAATTGAAAAAAAACTTCATAAAAGAAATTAGTAAAAACCCACCTAACCGAGATGAAGCCATCAAATACATTGAGGTGTGTAATAAAATTATCGCAGACATGAGATTTTTCAATTCGCGATTTATTCGATTTATATTAGATCATAATAATCCTAAAACAAGAACAGAATTTGCAAAGAAACTTAATAATGCACCAGAACTAATAAAATCTCTCAATGATGCTATTGATGTTGGTTTCAAAAGGATTTACGACCCATGGAAAAAAACAGCACCACAACGAACAACTATCCTGACATATGATAATAACCCTGATGGTGTTGGTAGGCATATCGCTCCTCAAAATGTGAATATAACCTCGGTGATTGCATTGAATTTAGTATGTGATGTTATCGAAGGAAGCTATCAAATAAATCTCGAGCGATCAAATCAAGCTCAACAAGGATATATTTTATACTCATTTGCCCCAACAGCCCCTTCAGGGTTTCTAATCATTGAGAATCCAACTAATCCTTTCCATATGAGATATATTGATTCGTTAACGAGAATTAATTTCAAACTCACCGACCAATCCAATAATCTGATTGATCTACAAGGCGAGGTTTTGCAAATTAGTCTATTTGTGAAATCGTAAAAAAAAATTGTTAACCCCATTGCAGCAGAGCGGGCGCGACAACAAATCTGCACCTAGGTTATTAAGAATTTTATTTTTCTTTTCGTTTACGTAAGAGGCCTTTGCTTAACAAATATTTGCCTAAAAGTTTGTCTGATTCGCCCCCTCTGCTGCTTGGTGTCATATCGAAACTATTATTTATATGGTTCATTCCTTTCCGCATTTATCAAAGTATAGTTACTTTTTAATGTTCATTTTCCTTTTTTTTACATCAATGCATATCAGCACGTATACATTTTTGAATCTATATACATTTCTTTCAAATGTTGTGATTTATTTCATCATTTAAGACTTAAATATTTAAATATATTTTGGTCAAGAGTAATATATGCTACGTTCTTGAGCTTAGCGCATGCGCAATTCAGACAATAGCTCTAAGCGGTTGATTACGTAAGCTGAATCCCATGTTTAATATTTACTTTACAACCCCGACACCCTAAATTAAATTTATTTAATACGAGACAGATTGAGAGCACAAAAAGGGTTTAAAATGTATGTATTTATAAACTGAATAATTTAGCAGATGGTGAAAATTTGTATTTGTTTGCAAACGTCCACGCCTCGAAACCTGATGTTAATATGTGCGTGATTTAACACATGATAAAACAATCAGTCGAAATGAATCTCTGTATCGCAGTTAAATTGATACTATCTGCAACTACAAATGCAAATTATACAATTATTATACAATTAATTCATGTTTATACCTTGATATGTAAAACAAACAGCATATAATTCATCTTCTCAGCCACAAATATTATTCTGCCGGAACAAGACGACATACAATCCAAAAAGTATATGATTTTATGTCATATCTGTAATAATAGAAGCTGACGAACATTATCTTCCGACAAAAAATTTAACTTACATTCTGTCATTTATTTTGAGTATATAATGAAAATAAATGCGAAGTAGTAATTGTTTTCGCATTTTAGTGTAAAGGTAAACACATCCATGGTCGCAGCGTACGGCATCGTTGAAATCGCAAGGCACATACTAGAATTCTACGTGATCATAAATGACCTTCAACCGCTTGTTAACTTGTGTCCCTCTGAAAGAATTCATCTTTCCAGTTTGGTCTTTATAGTCACCACGAACTATTGGTCTTGGAAGTGAACCCCTTATATGCTGGTCAATATAGTGGTGTGTATACCGTGAAGTGAAGTGGTTGAGAAGCCCAATCGCTTCTGTTACACGTTTTGATACATTGTTTCCATGGCCGACGAAGGATTTGGTGTGTTAGCAAACGCGCAGTCTTGTGTGGTTTGTAGGTGATCACTGTAATGTCCTGATCCTCTCCAGTTGCAAAGCTTCTTATAGCTCGCCAAAGTTCACCACTTGACTCATGCCATGATTCTGTGTCAAGCCGTTGACTTTGCACTTCGTGTGCACTACTCCTGGTTTGTCCCGTAACCGTAATTGTTAGGTCCGCCGCTAGCAAACGTTACATCAGAACGATGAATGTTGATGAAAGTAGATGCATACGTCTGTGTCATATTACAGCACACGATGTCCTCAGTGGTGTAGGATTGCGCATTATTGTGAGCGAGCTAGGAGGGATTTTCACATAGGCCGCAATGATGAAATTTTCAAATTCATCAGTCTCTACAAACTCCAGTTCTTCGTAATTGATTACGTGTTTCGTGAATTTGGTTTGGTCGTGAATCTTCTGGAAGTAGCTAGGAGGTTCAGTCAAATATTCCGTCTTGGGCGATGTGCCATTTATTACCCCCAAAACAATTCAACATCCCTTTGGCAAATGATCGCCTTTCTTCGTTTTTATCCAAGTGGTCTAAAGTGATGCCTTCCTGTTCAAAGTATTCATAATTGAATTTCGTTTGGTCCACGAAATTTCCTTTCTGAGTCTCGTCACCTTGAAGTACTGTTCTGTCTTGATAAAGGCCAAAAATCCCACCAATAGGCTTTCTTACTAAGTGTGCTGACAAGGTTTGTCCTGGTACGAATTTTTCAGCGCAAGTGCGACAGAATGGAAACAATCAGGGTTCCTTGGCAATCGTAAGGTAAAACGGGACGGTACAAATTCGTAGTGTTGAATGTTCTCCACGTTTCATCCTCAATTGTGGACGTCAGGGTGGAATGTGACGACAGTTGCACACATGAGGATACAGCGAACACACGTCCAAGTGTTTAATTAGTTTTCTGTTCTCATCGGCGTGGTACAACAAACTGGTGGCATTTCATTTGTTCGTCCTCCATTTACAAGGTCCGTGGCTGGGTATGTGTCGAAAGGATCCACCACCTTGTAACTTTCACGATTCCTTTGAACTCAGGTTCGGTGTTTGTACTCGTGTTCCCAGATTGTAACAACTTTTTGATCAAACTTGAAACGTCTCTAAGAACGAGAAGATTTCTACATTAACTAAAATTATCAATCCATGGAACCCTTCGACTTTCATGAGATATATTAAAGTAGTGCCGATCAGATTTTACGAGATCGATACTTGGCTTGAGCCTGGCTAGGTACTTTACTTAAATTATTTCAGCACTAAATAACCTACATGTACTTTTTTATATTAAACAAGAAACTAAACCATCGTCATTGCATCATTCTTCTATCATCCGATGCCCGTACCTGTTTTATTTGCCTGTCTATATTTGCAGTGCCATAAATAATTTTCTTATTAACTCCATGTCTTGAATCTGACATTGTAAGATATTCTAAACATACACTTCCTGTAGATTTGATTGTAGTACATCATTGTAGAAGAAATGAGCTAAATCAGCACTGTGGGACTTTACGTGTATTATTTATCATCCATTCTTATAGTGAACAACAAAAGCTTGTTAATTTTCATGCAAGGTATTTAATTGCAGTATTTAACATACTTATTCTGTTTGTCAACATTGTCATTATATAGTATATTTTCTACTTTTATGATAATTACCTTACTTTAATGATTTTATATAGATATATACTCATGATGTAATGTTTCAGTACATAGATTTCATCTTATCTGCAGAAATGTAAGTTATAATGACCTATATATAAGACGTTCAGGGCTTTTTTTCTTGTAGGCCTCAAGGTGTATGGGAGTACACCTGACACATTGATATTGATAGCTAAAATAATGTCAAAAATTTCCTTGACAGTTAGCCGCATCAATTGTTATGGACCTTTCCCAGGAACAAATTCACTTCAATGCAGATTTTGGTGAGTTAATGACATGAACGACACTTTTGACCTTGTTTTTTTCACCTCCCAATTGTAGCTATGCATGATTTTCTGTTTGCTTTGGATTTGATTATTACGTATGTACATGTGTCTGCTACAGAGGTAAATATCTAAAAATCTAGATGGTTGAAGGGTTACGAAAATTATGCTAATTTGTTACAGTACTAGTGTACTTTATTCAAGCATAAGGCACACACTGATTATTTTAGCTGTCTTGTCTATTGTCACAGGAAAATATTAAAAATAGGTCTATAAGACTTAATGTGTAGGGAAAGGCTATAACTCAGATCTACTGGCACATCCAATCTTTTAAGCAACGTATTTGAATATCATATTCGGACAAAATGATTATATAGTCATATGTGTCATAAATATGTTTAACTTTGACGTTATTTAATTCATTATTTACATGCGATGTAAATATCTTCCTAAAACATGTGTTTCAACCAGCATAGCATTGGCTGCCTGTGTGGTTTACCAACATTTTTTGTGGTTACCTCTTTTACTATATCTGGAGAGGGAGGGGAAAAAATGAGCCATTGATTTTTGCAGCAACATAATAATTCTTTCCTTTCCTCGTGCTGTTGTTGTCCTTGGACCTACAGCTGCTTCTTTCTGTCAAGTGGGCAACAGTTGTGTTCTAGACTGTATTTATCTCCTTTACATATGCATATCTGCTGGAAAATCCATAACACAACCTCTCACTTTACATGTTTCCCTTTCCTTTTAATGTGGTGGTGGTGATTTTTCTTAGGAAAAAAGGCAAATTTGAAGTAAATTATACTTTCACATCAAAGATGCCACACAAACCAAACCAATTAATATTATGGAGAGCACGAAGGATAAATAATTAAATGTTTCAGTTAATCCTTATACAAATGGTAGCAATATATACACTACAAGTCTCTTTTGTAGCAAATGCTGCGCGTTTTCTCAATTCTACCCAGCCTGCCTATCTACCTACATACTAACTATCGACCTACATGCTTTCTCTCTCTCTCTCTCTCTCTCTCTCTCTCTCTCTCTCTCTCTCTCTCTCTCTCTCTCTCTCTCGATACATCAATATGTCCTCCAAATAAAATCTTTTTTTCTTTATTTATTAAGACAAATATTTGATGACACGATAACTTTTAAAAGTGAAAAGGGACAATTCGACGTTCTGTGTATATTTGTTGTTTCTCTTTTACTCGAATAAACCGTTTTCAATTGTTTCTTTTTCATTCTTCTAATATATCTTTTTTTCTATATTTTCCCTTTCCATAGGAATCAAGAATTCCGCATAAATTTTGTTTTAGTGTTTATGAATGCAACTTGTGATAA